>JAOSBM010000205.1:19292373-19308128 GCA_027568955.1 Erythroxylum tenue
CCTGGATAAGTCGACTTACAGGAGAAAACAAGTCGACTTATAGTACTGTATAAGCATAAGTCGAGTTACACAAGGTGTACAAGTCGACTTACACTTACAGGTACACCTTTCTAGGTGAAGGTCAAAGTCTACCCATCATCATTTCCAATCAATTGGATGGGAAACAAAAGAGTAAGATGTTAGCAATTGTGAATAAGCTTGTGAAGGCCATGGGATGACAGATATCTAACATTTGAGGTATAAACCCAAACGTGGTCATGCATCAAATAAACCTCGAAGAAGGAAGTTGAGCTGTTAGGGAACGTCATCGCAGGTTGTACCCTCACATAAAGGAAGTGGTCAAAAAGGAAGTAGTGAAACTCTTAGATGCGGGTATCATATACCTCATATCTGATAGTCAATGGGTTAACCCTATAAAATGCGTACCAAAGAAGGTTGGACTGACTATCATAGAGAATGAAAGGTGAGAGCTAATTTCTACAAGAACCTCAATAGGATGAAGAATTTGCATAGACTATTGAAAGCTTAAAAAGGGGACTAAAAAGGATCAATTTCCTCTCCCATTCGTAGATCAAAAGATCGAAAAAGTGATTGGTCACTCATTTTATTACTTCCTAGATGGTTATTCGGGATATAATTAGATATTCATTTATCCCAACAACTAAGAAAAGATCACTTTTATATGTCTTTATGATACATTTGCGTACAGACGTATGCCCTTCAGGTTATGCAATGCTCCAGCTACATTTCAAAGGTGCATGATATCTTTCTTTACGGATATGATCGAGGAAAAATGGAAGTTTTTATGGATTATTTGTCAGTCTTTGGAAACTTTTTTAAGCAGTGCTTGACTAATTTGGATATAGTACTCCAACTATTTGAAGAATCAAATATGGTGTTAAATTAGGAGACGTGCTACTTCATGGTGCATGAGGGAGTAGTGCTTGGGCATAAAATATCACATTAAGGAATTGAAGTGGATAGAGCGAAGACAGAGGTCATAGAGAAGCTTCCACCATCCATTAATTATAAAGGTGTGAGAACATTCCTAGGTCGTGTAGGATTCTATCACCACTTGTAACATCCCGTTTCCATACAAAGGGTTAGGACCCTAAAAATTTGATATATGTGAGATCAATCAAAGAAATTAGGAAAACACATTAAAGTGTATTGAATGTGAAGTATGAAATGTGTAATGATGTGAATTATGTGTTATGTGATTGGGTGAGCCATCGAGGATGGTCACTCGCTGAGTTCGCAACATTCACCCAAAATTTGCAAATATTTTTCAGGACTCAGAAGAATACCTCGTGTGGCAAACGGGAGTATACCTACTGCATTCAAATGAAAGATAGAGGTCGGGATCAGTTTGCGTCTGTATTTTATATTTTATTATTTTGTACAAATTTGGATTCTGCAATTTTTGTATCAATAAAGGATTCCGAAATGTTTGTACCATGTGTATGCAAATGAATTTATGTTGCAATGAAAAGTCATTATGACTATAGTGTTTTATATTGGTAATGGGCCCTAAGTGATTAGTGAATCTCTGATGAGTGTGTATTGGTTGTTATGTGTAACTGAAAATGTTTACAAATGAAAGTGGGCCCATTTTGGTTATGGATCTCTGTACCTTATGTAAGTTGTTATCAAAAAAATTTATATCGACGTTTGGATGAATGAGTGCTTTAACAAGCCACCTTCACGGGGTACGAACTTGGATATCACCATCGATGTCGGGTTCGGATCCTGCGGGAGTGGGGTGTTACACCACTTTATCAAAGACTTCTCATAGATATCAAGACCTCTACCAAACCTGTTAGTTAAGGACGTGCCTTTTTGTTTTGATGACAACTATTTATTTGCATTTGATCAATTAAAGAAGGAACTAACATCGACACCGATCTTAATGTTACAAGGTTGGACACTCCCATTCTAAGTTATGTGCAACGCTAGCAATCAAGTTGTGGGTTACGTGTTGGGCTAAACCAAGACATTAACTGGGTCATAACTAAGCTACAACACTACTGAGAAGGAGTTACTAGTAGTGTAAAGTGATCATTTTTATCGATCATGCTGCACTAAAATATCTTTTCTCCAAGAAGGATGCAAAAACAAGAATTATTCGATGGGTGCTACTACTACAAGAGTTTGACATCGAAGTACGAGATAAGAGGGAGTAGAAAATGTGGTTGAAGACCACTTATCACGTCTGGAACGAAGGGAGTTTGAGTAGAGCGATGACATTAACAAAAAATTTCCTGATGAAACCCTAATGTAACTCGACAATATGGCGACACTATGGTTCCCTGACATAGCAAATTTTATCACAAGCAGTAAGCTTCCTTTTAATTTATCGTATTAACAAAGGAAGCGATTCTTGTATTAGTGTACCCGATACCTATGGGATGAACCAATCTTGTAATGGACATGTGCTGATGGATTAATAAGACGATGTGTTTCGAAGGAAGGGATGTTAGGCATATTAACACAGTGTCATGAAGCTTAGTATGTTGGCCATTATGGTGCGAACAAAATGGTGGTTTGAGTACTCGAGTGTGGATTTTATTGGCCACATCTATTTAAAGAGGCTCAAGTATTCGTGGCATAATGTGATCCATGTCAAAGAGAGGGGAACATCTCATGAGATGCCCTTATATAACATCTTAGAAGTCAAAATTTTTGATGTGTGGGGCATCAACTTCATAGGTCCTTTCCCATCCTCCATGGGGAATACATGCATCTTAGTAGGAGTGGACTACGTATCACACTGGGCCGACGCTGTGGTAACTCTAACAAATGATGGGAAAGTCATGCAGAAATTTATCAAAAGGTTATTCATCCAATTCAGAGCGCCAAGGACAATAATAAGCAATAGAGGAGCACATTTTTGTAATAGATCTTTTGATGCCCTCTTTAAAAGATACAGAGTCCACCATCGTGTTTCCATTCCTTATCAGTCACAAATGAGCAGATAAGTGGAAGTCGTGAACCAAAAGCTTAAAGACATTTTAGAAAAGATACTGAATAGTTCAAGGAAGGATTGGGCATTGAAGCTGGATGATGCCCTATGTGCTTATCAAACTACTTTTTAAACTCTGATAGGAATGACTCCCTTTAGGCTTGTATATAGTAAAGCTTGTCATTTGCCTGTGGAACTAGAGCATCGAGAATATTGGGCAATGAAAGTTTTAAATTTTGATTAGAAGCAAGCAAGTGAGAAACGACTTTTGCAACTGAATGAACTCAAGGAGTTTCACTTTAACGCGTATGAGATTGCCAAACTCTATAAGAAGAAGGTGAAGAGATGACATGATTCTCATCTCAAGTAGAAGGATGGGAGACACGATTTTATTGTTCAATTCAAGGTTGAAGTTGTTTGCAAGAAAGTTCAAATACAAATGGAGTGGACCTTTTACAGTTACCCAAGCATTCACGTATGGAGCTCTCGAATTGGAAAATTCGAACAAGGAAACCTTCAAGGTAAACGGGCATCATTGCAAATCGTATTTAGGAGGAGTGGTCTCTTAGAAAACGGAAGTGATTTGAATAATTAATTTTTTTTCCAATGATGAAGGTCAATCTAATGACCATAACTTAGCATGCTCAGTAGTTAAATAGTACATTTCGGTAGTTAGGTTTATTTTGAATTCTAGAATTAGGTTTTGCACTCTTAATCACAATGGCGTGGATGGTGAAACGATGTGGTGTTGATGATAATATAAGCTAGGGAAGAAACTCGGAGGTTACATAAAGAAGAAAAAATCAAAAACATGAAAAGAATATAAAAATGATAATGTCACGATCGCGAATCACGACCCATTTTCATCCCTATTATCACTATCGTGACCAAGGCTATACACCCCTTGTCACGATTGTGACACCCATAGTCATGATGCTGACAGACAACCTGGAATGGGTAAGAAACAAGGAATTTTCATGTTCCCTTCCCATTTTACCACTCCTTCCTCCCTAACCCTTATATTCCCTCTTCCCCTCATTTTTCTCACAATCAACTTTCTCTCTAGGTTTAAACTCTCATAAAACTCTCTAACTTCTCTCTACACTCATCCTAGGATTCTTTATTTCTCTTCTTTCTTTCACCCACAATTTACACATTCCAAATAGGTCCAAGAATTAAGCTGATGGTTAAAGATCATAACCTAAAGGAAAGGCATAAGTATCAGGACGTGGTGCATGAAATAGAGTTACGAACTTTCGTGCACCTATTCTGATATATTCTAAAGAAGAAGGCATTCGTTTCCAAAATCTTTGTTCTAGGAATGTATATGTACCTAGGTACTTTGACTTTGATATCTTGGATACTCTTGGATTGAAAGACAAGGTTGAGAATTTGGGTATAAAAGTTCAATGGGATAAATTCATGAATTTTGACTTTGTTGTCCATAAGGAATTAACCCATGAAATTTTAACTTCTTTTCAATTTGAATTAAGTAACCTTAATGAATTTTGATTTCTGTTGCAGGGTCAACTATACGAATTAAATTATGAGATTATGTGTGAAATTGGTAGATTCTTGGAATCGACCATTGTTGATCAACATGATGATTTCTGTGCCAAGTGGTATTTGACCTAATTGGGTTGGAATACTTTAATGTTAAGAATGCACATAATAATATTATTCATAGTCCTGAACACTTATTGATTTACAAATTTATGTTCCAAACTGTTTTAGATAAATTTAAAAATAGAGATGTCAATGGGCCAGGTTATTCCTAGCACGACCTAGCCTGAACCTGATCCATGGTGGCTCGTAGCCAGGCTGCCAGGCGGGTTTTGACGTCTTTAGTTGAAAGAAACAAGTGTTTTATTTTGTGGTGCATGGGCTATTTGGTTACTATCATTGCTAATTATTATGGTGTCAGTTGTGATGGACTAACTGTTCTTAAGCCTGAGTTTCTAAATCATCATCATTTAACGAGAGCTAAGATCTTAACGTCCTAATATATGGTTGAGATGTTGGCTCTAAATCTCATATGAAGCATAGGATATGGCATACTAGTTCTAGTTTAGCACCACCTCAGCAACAAGTTGAAGGCTCAACCAGTAAGGAGTTTGAGGCAGAAGAAGCAACAGGATGGGAGAAGGTGTTGAATGCAATTTTAGAAAACAACAAACTGCCGAAGGAGATGGAACAAGAACAACGACGACAATGTTTAGACATAAAGAGAACCTACAGATTATTCGCTGCTCAAGGCATTTAGATACCATCTCTAACACTGTCACCACCTCAATCACCGTAACTGGTTCATGCTCAAAACTTTCTGTCCTTTTGTTTTTATTTTTCTTGTCAGTTTTAGTTTCCATTATGTGTTATTTGCTCTCCTCATATTAAAGATAATGTGTTCTCTAAGTGTGGGGAGGTTTGCAGTTTTACTGTCATCATGTACATTTTGCATATCATATTGTTAGTTTTTTTGCTTAGGTTGACATGGTGTATATAGCATAATTGTGAATTGTGTCAGTATGTTAATGACTATAACTTGATGGAGTTAGTTGAGCTTTGAACATAGTCTTTTAAGTTGTAAAGACATATTAGCTTGTGAAATTTGTGTTCTAAGTATCTTTGGTTAAATATGCATGTTAATTAGGATATGATGTCAGTTCGTTCACCTTAGAAGATTTGTTATATACATTTATAATTATAAGTCAATTGAATATGTTAATATCATTAGTAATCTTTCATAAGGATGATTAGCTAAAAGAAATGAGGTAGGCTATGTGAAATATGAAAAAAAGTGTCTTAAATGAATAACAATTTCGTTGGCCCTTTTGAAACAAATATCAAGTCATGAATAAAGCTAGTAGCCAGTTGAGAATACGATATAGCTGAGTGACTGGGGATATTCACAACAAAATGTTTGTCTTCGTTGCAAAAGGCTATAATGACATTCCAACCAAGCTAATTAATAAAACGTGGCCTAGTTAAGTAACCAGGGGACATTCATGATAGGGTGTTTGCCTTTGCATCAAAAGACTAGGTCAACGTTAAAGAATTAAAAAAAAGTGTTGCTTGTTAAATAAATCCTACCTATCTTTGAAAATAGCAAGAATTTGCATGAAAGGTTACTTAGTGATACTTTCAAGTTTGATTGACTACTAATTATCAGTGTGTGTAAACAAGTGCTTTAGGTGAATGAATATGATGTTAATGTCTTGATTAGTTTGTATATTCAATCCAAAGTGCTTAGCCATAATTGCACCGATTAATATGTTGGAATAACTTGAATGATTCTTGTTTGAGGTTAAATTGGTTTCGTGAAGTTAGATGCCATTGTATCATTATTGCATATGCATGAATGAATGTATTATTGTTTGGTGCGTTTGAGTTTGTTTGTTTGTTTGTTTATCCTTGAGGACAAGCAAAAGTTTAAGTGTGAAGATGTTGATAGTTGTAGTTTACATTATATTTTGGTAGGTGTTTTAATGTGATTATAGATGTTGATTAGATGATTATTGCATGTTTAGGCTTAGGATTATGTTAATATGATTGTGTGTTTATGTTTTTAGGTGTTATGTGGTTTAGGGCATGATTTGGACCTTAATCTTGTGTTCTTGAGGTGTTTTGATGTGTTTGTTAGTGTATGAGCCCAAATAATTGAAGAATGAGGGAAGTTGGAGCAAGCTTGGACAAAAGGCAAGGTCATGATCGTGACATGAGTGTCACGATCCTCATAGAAAACCTCTACCTAGGGTCATAACCATGACTGAATTGTCACGGTCGCCATATGTGGGGATCTCCTTCTGTTTTGATGTTTGGAGGGCATTTTTGGACAAATGGACATGGGCAAGACCTAGACTTTACCCTAAATGACTAATGAACTATAAAAGAACATAACAAGAATAAAAGAAACCTAGTCTCCATCTTGCCAAATTGAGAAAGAGCTACGGAAGATAAAGAGGAGGGAAGGAGGAGCAGTTGTAGTCCAACCATTCCAACCAAGCTCTTTCTATCTTTATTTTGTTTATTTGCTTCCATCTTGATGTATGAACTCGGATTGAGAATGTTGAACATATTAATGATGTTCTAACTTCATTTTAGGATTTATTCTCGAATCATTTTGTGACTTGATTGATTTTGATTTCAATTAAATTTTTGGGTATTGTGATATTTTTTATTGCTCATACTTTGATAATAAATTGAAAGATTGAATTTATCAGAGCCCAGAATTAGTATCTTACATGGGCGTTTTCGAAATATAAGGCAAGTTACATGCATTGTTTTTCATGTCACAGTAGATAGTAGCAACTGATCCCTAGTCTGAGTCGCATGAGTATGAGTTACACACATGAGCATGTGTTGAGAGTTTGATTTGATAGAATTAGTGAGAAAAGTGATGATTTTTCAGAATGTGCAAAAACGAAAGTTTATGGATGTTTAGAAATGAGATATGGTATATGCGTAAAAATGACAGAAAATGATTCAATGCAAATGTACTGGTGGATGTATTATGGAATATGACATCAATATTGTACTGTGGTAATATATCCTTGAATGTGATATAAATGTGAATACATTGTCGTGGACTGATTAAGGAAAGAAGTGATATCAATATGAATGATGAGACTTAAAATGTACAAGCCAAGTTGAAAGAAAATAAAATTTTTTCTATGACCTTAAAAGGTTGAACTTGGACATAGAATGGTTATGTGATTATCGTGATAAGAGTTATGATTTAGCATAAGAATATGTCTGTGAAATTGAGATCAGAATTTTAGGATGATTATGTATCTATGATTCCGAATTGATTGAGAACATATTTATATGTGATGATATATGGTAATTAGAAGGTGAGATGATGATAGCGATATATGAAAAAGTTGTTAAGGTTAAGTTGACTTGCCATTGTGAGTGCACATCTGATAATGGGATCACCATGACATGTGAGAATATTGAGCATATATGTATTATATGTGTGGAGATAATATAAGAAGCAATCTATGACTTATTGAATATTGCTTGGGAATATTGCTTGGTCATAGTTCCTATAGTTCAAAGTCTAAAATGAGTTAGAGTAAGACGTGAAAATGCTTATAGTGATCAATTTTGAATGAATTGAGATTGTTAATGATGTTACTATATATATGATGAATTCGAGGAAAAAGAAGGACACGATCATGGCATAATCCCCACGACTGAGGACAGGCGCAAAAGGAGAAGTGTTGTTTAGAATTAAATGAGGTATCCTTAGTATAATATAATAATTGGTGAATTATCATAAATACATCTCTAGATAAGACGTAATGATCAATTAGTGATTAATGTAAAGAGAATTTTGAGGAATTATAACACCGATATTAATTATATCGTCTAGATTTGGAGATTTTGTAGTATACAATGATGCTTATATAAAAGATTAGGATAAAATCCAATGCAACTTAATAACGTGATTTCATATGGGTGGAGACATTATATATATATATATACAGAAACATTTCGAAATTTATAGAGATCATTAAATTCTGAGGTAATTATGGAGTTTAAAAAGAACTGAATTTAAGGCTGAGACAATGAATAAAGTTATTTGAAGATTTTGATTGTGCAAATGAGTATCTCCTAGTAAAGCCAATGTTGTAATCGGATGCATGGAACAGGAAATCCAATAGCAATGTATTACAATTTAGATATCGAGGTTAGCAAACCAAGTGCAATAAAGAGCACAAAATGTCATGTTGAATTTTGGGAAAATCAAAGTGTTATTAGCTATTGAATTTAAGATCAGTCCCATACAAAAAGAATAACAAAGCCCAAATTGAGGATTCAAAAATTGTGAATCTTAATGAGGAACTAAGAACGAATATGAATTTTGAGTTCGAATAGGAAAAATGTTACTTTGTGATTGAAATGAAAAGGATGTGTACCTGATAAAGATGAGTGAGCAAAGATGTTATTAAAGAAAACGTAAGTAACATCCTAAGCTATACATCCCAATAGGAATACGTCGAAATAGTACTTAATTGCTAAGGATGTAAAAACTAGTAACTGAATGTTTGAATTGCCAACAATCCTAACTGTTGGTGATATGCTTCAAGCTTGTATTTTTGGAGTTCATAGGAATATGAGATTAAGGTATAGTTCTAATTGACTTTAAGCATATCAATCATTATTACTGTGATGTCATTAGAATACTATATGAGGCATTATACGACAAAAAGTGTAGTTCTCCCTTATAAAAGGGTTAAAGGCCAGAATTGATTCAAGATACTGTTGCTGAGTGAAATGAATTTATAATAGAAATAAAGTGGCTCATAAAAGGTGACTAAATTTGGTGGGACAACATTGAAGTTATGAAATGTAGTGAGATAGACCCAAGAGTTAAGTGTATTAACAATAAAGAGATGTGAAATACTAAGCAAGAGATGAAATATTTCTAAGAGTAGCACTTTTCTAAGGTGTGTATAGATTGAGATAAAGATGTGCTCAGATAAGGAAAAAGGATAAACTAAGCTCGAATTGTATTAGTCGATATAAAGTTATTGAGAGCATAGGACTGGAACTTATGAGTTGTATTCTTAATAAAGATGTCTCAGAATTATAATGTGTGTATGTGAATATGTTAAGAAATAATGATATGACTTGACAAAGATGTATTGTCGGCTTGCGAAGTAAAAATTTGGAATAATCTGAATTGTATTGAGGAAACTGTTAAGACAATGTGATACCAGAAGAAATGATTAGAGGAGGATTAATTACATTGATTATGGTCAATTAGAAGAAATTATTTTAATGATGAAGTTGAATGGGAAACGGAGGAGTAATTGAGGAAACAATACCCCTTCCTTTCTGATCAATCAGATAAGAATTTTGAGGATGAAATTTCTTTTAAGGAGGGGAGAGTTATAACATCCCGTTACCCATATTAAGGGTAAAATAATAAATATAAGAGATTACTAAGGAAATAGAAAATACATTTCATGCTCATGCATTACATGATATGCACATACACGTGAATATTGAATCTTTGTGCATAAAAATAATTGTACATGCATTCATTGACAATTTTTGGGTATAATTGTTTATAAAATTGATTTTATTAAGAATTGTGGTTTTTATGTGTTGAAAATTAATTTGGAGGGAATATTTGGTGATTTAGAATTTGTGGTGAAATTCAGGAAAATTCCTGAATTTTTAGGTAATTTTTGGACTACTGTCCAATGACAATGGAAATTTTGATAAAAGACTAGGATTTAATAAAAAGTGCTATTGAAAATTTGGAAGACAATTGGAGTAGAAATTGAAATTGATTGGACTAGCTAAATGAAAGAACCTAGTCTAATGCTTTAGGAATTGGACATGTGGCAAGTGACTACTATCACTTGCCAAACAATGCCTTAAGTCCACTAACCCTTAAATTTTTGAAGACCACCCCTTTTTGGTTTTGTCTCACGATGCTTTCATATGAGAAGACCAAGTAAGTGTTGATTTTGTTCTTTTCCTCATTTTCGTAGCGTCTCTCCTTCTTCTTCTTCTTTGTTGGTTTTCTTCTTCTTCATGTCATTTTGATGCCAATCTCCACCCACACTAAACCTAGCTCTCTCATCTCTTACTTGCTCCTCTTTCAACTTGCTCTCTCTTCCATTCTCTCTAAAAATCGAAACCTTCCAACCCTCAAGATGATGATGATCGTGGGTTGTTGGTGAAGCTATGGATTTTTGGTATTCTTGAAGATTTTGAAGCTAAATCAAGTAAGTCATGTTTTAATTTTATAGGTTTGGTTAAATGAAGCATTTGTGATGATAGTTAGAGGTTAATCTCATGAAATGATGTTTTCAGTAAATGGGTGTCGTGAATGGTGAAGGGTGTGTAAATTTCTTGCTTTTATTGATGAGTAATGATTTATAAAAATGTTTTAGAGGTTGAATGATCATGACAAGGAGTTTTGTATATGCTAGAATGTTAGTGAAGAAATGAACATATATATATGTATATGTTGATGTTTTGTTTCATATAAATGCTAAATAATGGGTTAGGAGTTGTTTTATAGATGATTGATATTTTATATGATGAGTAAGGAACTATGAGTTATGCTACACATGTTTTAAAGATGAATTGGTTGCAAAAGGGATGTCTTAATGAGAATTAGAAGTTGATGAATAGGTACATGAACATGTCTTATTTTTGGGTTAATGATCAAATTTAGATCATGCTTTGTTGGTGAATGATGTTGAGATGAAATGAGTTGAGAATGAGGAGTAGAGGGAGAAGAAAATGTGATCTTTGTATGAGTTGTGTTAGAGTAAGATTTGGAAACAAAATTGGTAGTTGATCTGGAAAATTCAGCAGCAACATGATCTCTGAATATGCTCCTGTGTTTTAGCCATAACTTTTTCTCTAGTTATCCAAATGAAATGATTCTTAGTTTGGATTAAACTAGAGACATATGGCTACATTTTTTTATGAAGACATCGAATTTAAATTCTCTCTTTAAGAGTCTCAAAATTTGTCATGAAGTTGAGAATTGGGTGTCGTACAATGGTAGATAAATCTATATGTTGTGTTCTGTTTTGAGTGCATGAGAATGTGTTATATTTTGAGTCTTTATGATCAAGTAAGGAATGTGAATTGTGTATAGATGATGTTGAGTTAAAATTAGGTATATTTGAAGAAGTTATCCACTTGAGATGATGAATCAGATGAGTTCAAAGTTGAGATTTGAGAGTTAATGAAATCTAGTTGGTGTATGGATTGTTATGAAGTGATATTGCATTAGAATAGGTGAATTTGGGAAGATTATGAGTGAAAGAGATGTTAGAATGGATTTAGGATCCATTTTAGGGGTCTTGGAGATTGAAAAGTTTCGTTAAACCCGAAGGTTACATGGTCAGGCCATTTATATTCACACTGGTCGTGTATTCCTAATGGAAAAACACCACCAGACCCGTAAGAACCACAGGGTGCCCGTGTAGGTTCACACAGCCGTGTGTTTTGACCCCTAAAATGGCAAAATCTTATTTTAGAGTCTTCATGAAAGTTGTATATCTAGAAGTCTTATTTAAAATCGTCTAAAAATGACCTTAATCCGATATCTATAGTGAGAGTTATACGATTTGTCCCAAAATAGGTTTAATATGATTGAGGACATAATCATGTTTGATTCTTTCAGCCATAGCTTCACCATACGATCTCCAAATGAAGTGGTTCTTCAACCAATAGATTCCTAAAACATTTTTCTACCTATACATAAAAATTGGTAGCATTGTAAATTGATTTGGAAAAGTTTGATTGATGGAAACTGAGGAAATCTGTTGGAATAGTATAAACTGGTATGATTCCACTAAACATGCTAGGGTATTTTGGTTATATCTTGATATTTAGTCATCCAAATGAGGTGATTTTTCATTTGGAGTAAACTATATAAGTAGTGATACAAATTACATGAAGACGTCGAGTTTTGATATAGTCTCTAAGACTTTCAATTTCTGGATGGAAGTTGAGTATAGTGTACTAATTTAGTACAAGAACAGTCCGGAAATGTTTGAGGTATAACGTTCGGATTTCTGAACCAAATTGAATCATTTTAGTGTTATTAGAAACTTAAGACAATGGGGAACATTTTCCTAGAAGAAAGTGTTACCAAATTACTTTGTTTACATTGTCTAATTGATCATGGAAAATAGACTCGAAGGCTCGGAAATTTAGAGAAATTTATAAGAAGAAAGGAGAGTTTGGAATGTGTAATCTTGTAATGTTGGAATAACATTAGTGAATGAAGTGTTGATATCAAAGTACCAAAGGTATGAGTTTGTTTACGAATAAGAAATTCACATGATTGAGGTTGTGATTCAAAGAAGAGGAGTAAAGTGTATCAAATTATAGTGAAAGACAAATTGATAATAAGAGAAAAGAATGGTAACAATGAAATGACAAGTAAATGAGTTATAAAATGAGAATTGGGATATGATGTGACATTTGATAATATACCCAAGATTGTCATTGAGAATGCATTGTACATATTCCATATTTGTGCATAAATGAATACTTATAATTGTGCAAAGTTATTAATGTGTGTGTGCAATGTGTATATTGCATAATTTGGATGTGCAGGATAAACATCATCATTCAGACATTTCCAGAACTTGGAAGCAAATGCTAATCTGGAACATACTGTGAGTAGACCTAGATGGTCTTACATTATTGTTTGTTTTGTTTATGTTATGACTTTAGTGATTAAGAATGAGATGCGAATGTGATTTGATTGTGTGATTCCAGACAGTGAAGGTACGAGGTTTCTGATGCTTAAATTTAATATTAAAGTGCTAATTATATGTGAATGTGACGAACTAAATGCTTCATGACATGAATGCATGATCACAAAGTGTTTCTCAATATAGATGTTGAATACCAGACTAAAGTCCGATGAAATGTGAAAGTGAATAAGTGATCATATGTGATTGATGCATTTCACTACATGAATGCATGAAAGATAAAGGCAGTTGTGACCAGAGTAGCCAACGTGAAAAGAGCGTTAAGCTCAATTATCGCATCAGAGCCTCAAGCTCAATATTTAATGACCCGGTATCCCCAACGGATACGGGATAGTTATCAATGAGCCCGGTATCCACAATGGATACAGGACAGTTTAGGCACTCGGTCACAACAAAGTAACAAATGGAAAGTGGGTCTCATATGCACTGCATATGCATGATATAAATGATTATAATGTGTTGAATGTAAAACATGAAATGATTGATTAAGTTCATCTGATCCAATGTGATTATTAGATAAATGATGTGAATTATGTGTTATGTGACTGGGTGAGCCATCGATGATGGTCACTCACTGAGTTCGCAAAACTCACCCAAACTTTGCAAATATTTTTCAGGCTCGGAAGAGTACCCCGTTAGATAAACGGGAGTATACTTACTGCATTCAAGTAAGGCATAGTGGTTGGGATTAGTTCGCGTCTGCATTATATTTCTTTATTTTCATATTGAATTGTATATTCTGCAAATTTTGAATTAAATTATGTATTCATAAATACCATAGAATGTGTATATGAATGATGTTGTAATGTAAAGACATTATGACTAAAATGTTTTGTTTTTAAATTTGGGCCCAAGTGACTAGTGAAATTCTGATGAGTTGTGCATTGGTTGTAACTTTATGATTGAAAATGTTGATTCCCGCAAAAATGTATGTATTGTCTTAAAGGGAAAAAAAATTGTACTGTGTTTTTAAGAGTCTGACTGTTCTAGTATGCCACCCTTGCGGGATCCGCACTCGGACATCACTCAGGATGTCGGGTATGTGTCTTGTGAGGGTGGGGTGTTACAAAATTGATAGTAATCTGATTAGATTGGGTAATGAGAGTTAACATCATAATAAGACACGTAAATATCAAATTGATAATCATACGTTGAGATCTTGTGTGAACGACCCGATTATTCGATAGATTGCTTAATAAATAATTAAAAGCATTAGGCTATTTTGTTTAATCGAGAGATTGCAAAATTAGAATTTTAGAATCAATTAGGGAGTATTAATTAGGGTTAAATGATTAGGTCTTAAGAGAGAGTAATATTCCCTTCAGAAATCTAGGATCGATAACAATTGAATCAAAAAACGATTATAGTAGCAAAATGATGATATAATGAATCCTATACTCTCATAATTGGTTAGTCTTGTTTTATTGTGACATCTCTTTGTTAAGTGGTTAAGTGCTCTATTTGATTTAATTGTGTTAATTTTGGAATTTTATTTTCATTCAACTCATATTTGATTGCTTAATTTTTTTTGTTATTTTTATTTTCATTTTAATCACATTTTTATAACCTTAGACAAAGTTAGGATTCAATTAGTTTTACCTAATTCCTTATAAGATCGACATCTCAATTTACTATAAGTTTATGATCCATATACTTGCAAAATATTAAGGGTTTTACATTAGGTAAAACTTGCTCAACAATGGTTCTCCATTACCTACCTTCACATTGAAAGGTTTGGTGGGAACCACTAGTAATTGCAACAAGCTGGCCATTTTCTCACTAATGAAATTGTAAGTGGATCCACTATCAACTAGACAACCATTTCACAGTGCCTAATTTTTGCCATCACCCTCATGGTTCGGTAAGCTGACCATCCCAAAAGTGCATGTAAAGATATCTCATATTGAGGTTCCTCATCAACCGAATTATCAATGTTGTCTTCTAACAACAAAAGTTGCGGACCACAACACCTATGACTTGGTGTAATTTTTTTTGCCAAAATTAAAGCAAAGTCCTTTTGCCTTCCTCTTCTTCATTTCATCCTAAGTGAGTCATTTCATTAGAGATGCGAATTTGAGTTTTGTTGGAGAAGGAGAGTCAACCCTTGGACAATTGAATGGCCAAGTGTGTTGGATCCCGTTTCCGGAATCCAACCTCTTGACTATCATACCGTCATACTTAAGCATGGCTCCTTGCTTAACACAATTTCTCATGTGTTTTTTTTTCATTCCTTTCATCTAATTCAAACTTATACAAATCAAAACCATTAGGAAACTTATTCTCAACAAACTCATTTCTTCTAAATCATACAATGTCTCAAATAAAAAATCGGACAGCATAACGACTGTATTTTAGTAAACCCAAAACCTACAATTGGTTTTAAAACACACTTATATAATTCTCAAACAAAACGCAGAATCATCGGACCTCCGTCCGAAATCCAAAACACATCCATATTCAAATCCCATTATCCATATCCAAATCATTTTCATATACAAACACAATTTATATCCCATAATCATACACAA
>JAOSBM010000205.1:19329209-19350076 GCA_027568955.1 Erythroxylum tenue
AGGATCCATGTATCTATACAAAGATCAAACCATAACGACCAACGTAGATCGTCTCTAACGGTATCCACGCAGAGGTCCCCTTTCCTTAGGAGCTTGCTTGTCTATGGATCCTACACAATGCAACCAAGACTCGAAAATGATAAGTTAACACAAAGTTTAAATAATTTTCCGACAAAAGTAATATTTACAAGAGTTTGGGAACAAGAAAGGATTCTAGTCAATGTAATGTGGATATGTGAACAATACCTATATGCTGTACATGTTTAGTAGAATCATTGGCAGTGTGAACAACGTGTGGAATAGATGATATTATTAAAGATTCAAGAATATAATATATGATTACAATAGGTAAAATCAAGATACCAAGAATTTGAGGTACTTGAGGTGACATATAGGGCAGAGGAGGAGACTATACCAAAATCTGGTTGAAGTTGTTGAAGAAGGGTATGGAGGACCTTTAAAGAGAACTTGGGAGAGGTGCTTTCAATTGGCCCCTCAATAGCAGTAGCAGCAGTGGAACCAAGAAGGAGAGACTTTGAAGAATTACCTTGTTTAGAGTTCTATTTGAGTCGTTTTCTACATTTAGAGATGTGATGTCTGAGCTTTTGCAGTAGTTGTAAGATCCTTCATAAAACTTCTTACCTGAGTTATGAGAAGTTTGAGACGAAGTATAAGTTGCAAGGACAACATCAGTAGATGAGACATATTTTTCCATACAGAGTATATTAAGGCAACATTCTTCTTAGATGAGCTCCTTAATGACAATGTTGAGATTGGATAGAGTTCCTCTATGAAGAAGATAGCTACGAATGAGTTTAAATTAATCCTTGAGAGTTATAAGCAAATGCTATATATGTTGACGATCTTGAAGATTTGCATAGATTGCAACATCAAGACTAGGCTAGAGAAGATTGTCAAGTGCTAGTTGATCCCAAAGTTCTTGCAATTCAGACACATAATTGTGTATTGCTTGTCCAGGTTGTTGTTGCATGCAATGAAGTCTCTTATACAACTTAAATTGATGGACATCAAACAATATAAAGTAATGATTTTCAGGAAATTTTATACCTTATGAGCTGTGTCAAACCACCAAAAGTCAAGTTTGATAGCTTTGGCATATGTATTTTGATACCATGTTAAGATTTGATTGTTTATTCCATCCTATGCCACTAATCGTTTGGTGAATATGTCAATGTCTTCATCTATCTTTTGAGTGGGATTAGGTATTTCTCCAGTAACAATATGCCAAAGAAGTCTCCCCTTAATAAAACTACACATTTCCTTAGAGCCATCAAAGATTATATTAATAGGGTTGGGAATATATTGGGGAAGTTTAGAGGCATTTGTAGTGAAAAAAAGATAATAAAATAGGAGAAAACCTACTTATAAACATGGAATTTGGTTATTCCAACCTCAGAATTAGATCTAGAACATTGAAAAATCTCAGGAACCGATCTGGTTTGCAATTGCAAAGAACTCGAATTTAAATGTACTAAACTGAGCGGTCCTATAATAAGGTAATGACACGTGTATAGATGACGTGGGTAATGAGCTGCTAATGACATGACAATGATGTGTTGAATGACGTGTCATGTGACATGGTAAATGACTAGGATGTTGGATTATGTGGCAGTTGATGTGGCTACTGATGTGTTGTATGATGTGGCGTTGATGTGTTTTTCCTTTCCTGTGATTAAACAACGTCATTTAGATCTTCTTCCTTCAAACACTTGCAACTAGGGCTTCAAAATTTAGTAGCTTTCGCGTGAGGGAGCGTATAGAGGCGTTTGGAGATGAGTTTTGCACCGTTATATTTTGGTCAAGAAAAGTAACAATTGGGTATATGAAAAATTATTTCTAGAACATATTTAGAAACCCAAAATTCGAAAGCAAGATGCTAAGAGAAAGAATAAAGAAGGCTCCAAAATTTTAACTCCTTTTGTTACAAATGAGTCGTTGATACTATGTAGAAATAGAGAATGAAGAAGAAATGTAGAAATGTTTTCAATATTTCAATATGTATATAATGTGATGTACATCTACGTATTTATACACTTTAGGTGACTGAAACAAATAAACTAAATAATACATTGCATGAAGAAACATGAATTTAGGAGAAAATAAAGGTTACTTATAGTAGATAGTGGAGTGAATAAATTTTACATTAAAATACTTGAATACTTATTATAATCATTTAGTAGTTATATATTCCGTGGGGTTGCTAACTTTAGGAACCGACAATGAAGGAATGAGGTGGATATGGTTATGGGCTCTTATCTTGATTGTAAGACAATGCAACGCGCGTTACTTTCTTAAGGTTGGGGTTGGGTTGCTAAGTTTAAGAAGCAACAATGAAGGAGTGAAGTGGTTGTGTTTATGTGCTTGTCTTTGGAAGATAAAGCAACCCACGTTACTTTTTATTCAAGGTTGCTCTTCCCCCTTAAGCTAAATCAAACTACCAAGCTGTTTTGGATTAAGCACAGTAACTATACCATAAACGTAGATTGCTGGCGCTAAAAACTATAAATAGGTACAAATTAGTTTCCCATGTGAAAGAGAAATTTATTTTAACAATTAAATTTTTTAAAGTCGAGCCCATAATACAAGGATTATCTAACATAAAATACTTGATTGACGTAATTTGTAAATTATTACGTCAATTTAAAGATTTACTTAGTAAGTATTCAGATAACAACTGTGGATTTCTCCGTTTAAAAAAAATTATTTAGAAAACTTTTGTAATAATATAAGAGTTTATGTAATAATTCAAAAAAAAATAGAAAGTAAACGAAGAAAGTGGCAGCATAGATTTAGTTCGTTCAATTGAATCTAAAGAATTAAAGCAATTACCTTCCTTTGATTCGAAATGAGAATTGAGCTTAGATTATAAATTGCGACGCCCTTTTAGCATTTACCATCAAAAGAGATGAACCCGTTCTGGTAGGTTAACGGTACAACAACGGGGCAAATAATATCTAAAATAAGAAAAAGAGAAAAAAAAATGGAGCAAGAGGAGACAGCCCAAACCCAAACCCAATCTCCTCTCCAGCTCTGTCTTCCAACCTTAAATTCCCCCTATTCAACCCTTTTTCAATCTCCAAACCTTCTCTTCCAATACCTCTCAATCCGTTTTCCCACCCGCAACATCACATTTTCGTCCAAGTCTTTGCTAGAGAGATTTTAGGATTTTATAAAATATATATGTCCAAACACTTTGTTTTCTTTGTTGATTTTCATTTTAAAAAAAAATTGTACATAAATCTGGCCACTACTGGAAGATTGAGGGCTCGCTTGTCGTTCAAGCCAGCGTTATACGGTTGTGGAGACGACAGCGAAGAGTCCAAGCCTTGGCCTCGCAGGCTTTCGTCCTCCTTCATGGCTACTTTCACCTGGGGTTCCGCTCTCAGGATCGCTCTTCTACTAGCCCTTATTGCAGCTGTTGTTTTTGCTTGTTTTACTCTCCCCGTCGAAAAGGTGCCAATTTCTCATCTACCTCTATACTTTTCGTTTCTTTGTTTAATTCTCGGGTTTCTTTTCAGGTGGTTCTTTCTTCTTTGTGTTGGGTGCGGATTTTGTGATTTCGGTTTTGTTTGATCTGTTGTTTGCAGTGCTATATATTGGGAATGATTGATGTTTTGCGGTTCATATGTTTGGATTTTGTTGTCAGCATACTTTTAAATTTGCAATTCTCTTTCTGGAAAGTTTTGAACTATCCTTTTTTTTTCTTTTTTTTTTATATTCTTGGATTTACGATTTAGCTTCATATTCCGTTATTGCAATGCGGATGTTCTCCAAAATCATTTGCACGAAATAAAATTGACGCTTTGTGTTGAGTTGAGAGAGTAGTTCTATTGCTTGCTTTTAAGTGGCTTAGATGACTTGAGACAAGGTTTATTGTTTTTCCATTTCCATGCAAAACTAAGATATCTTGATTCTTAGCTGAATCTTCTATATCGTGTGTCTATCAGCGGCATTTATGTGTGTCATATTGGTTTATCACTGTACATTAGCATATGGCATCATGAAATGGGAATTTGGTTTATTACCAGATTGGTTCCAGTGAGATGAATTTGTTTGGTCGATTACTTGAAATAACTTGCTATAGTGAAGCTTCTCAACATCCAACAGTGACCATATCTCCAAAATAAACTGCTGGTATTGGTGAGTAGCCTTGAATTTAATGCTGACTAAAAGATATTGCTGCAGATCTTGAAGGACTTCTTGTTATGGGTTGAGAAGGATCTGGGGCCTTGGGGCCCTCTTGCATTGTAAGTCCGTTTACGTTTGAAGTGTTTCTTACATTTCTAATTTACCATATGGTTTTTCTATGCCATTTCCCAATATGATGCTATTCTTACTAGGAAAATGGTGTAGCTGATTTGTAAACTGTCTTTTAGTGACGTGTTTGAAAATGCAAATTTTTATTTCCATGTTTAACTTCATGCTTTGGAAGTAGACATGTTAATTCATACTGATTTGTTTTTGGCTGTATAGCTATTTGTGAATGCAAAATGTAGTTATTTTGTTAACGAAATACAATTCATCGTACACTTGAAAGTTTCATCGTAAGTTAAAAAGAGAATAGTTTCCACCACCACTTTTCCATTTGAGACAAAAAGGTGATGCAATTTTATTACCAAGTGGTAAACGCTTTCAATGCTCTATGCATCTTTCATGATTGTTATAACTTTGTGGTTGATACTAGTGCATTCATTGGGTTTTATGGTCGACTGGAATGCGCAAATATAATTAAGCTAAGTTTTAGAACGTTTATCATATGTTTAAACTTTTCAAAATATAGATATGTTAAGTTTCTTTGGTAAATGAGAGCTTTTACAAAATTGAACAGCTCATGGCCTTCAGATGCCAATTAATACCAAAAAGTTAGAAAGAAGAATCCTTTATGTATCAAATATGTGTTTTTTTCTTTTGTAAAGTCTTTTCCAAAAGGGCAATGACATTGTCCTTGCCAGAAGCATCATTTCCACTTAAGCTGTGGATGAACTAACGATATGTGCATTTTGCTTAGATGTGTTAACAATTTTCTTCTAATTGGCTATCTATTGAATTGGTAAGAGAAAATTTGACCAAAGTTTACGTGAGTAATTTGGATGGTATGTCATCCATAACACATACTAAGAATAAGGCTTTCAATTCAGCAACAAAAAGAGCCTTATTGTGATCGAGGCATTTTAGAGCCCATTTGCTGAGTTAAAGGCTGAACTAAGATCTAGATTTAGCTTGTCCTTGGGATGGCACAATACTATTTGACTGGGAAAATCAACACTTTGGTGCATTGTTTCCATTCTTTTAGTAACAGCCACACAAGCAACATAACTGTGCTTTACTTCTCCCTAGTATTCAACATTATTTATTGATACCTACATTTATGTCTGTTCCGACGGACCCATCACTTTTTGATTTCTCATCGTAATTGATCCTATGAATATGTACCTATTTATTGAAATCAAAGTTGCTCCACCTCCCTTTTCACTTTTATTTGTGTAATTTGCAGGGCTGTGGCCTACATTCCTCTGACAATATTGGCAGTTCCAGCATCAGTGCTAACTGTGGGTTTTCTCAACCCTAGTTACCTTGTGTAGTTATTGCTATAGATTTTCTTCCTATTGTCCTATCTGTTCTGAGTCGCTCAGGAGGATTCAACTTTTTAATCAAATCCATGTGCCAAATTTCAGTCTATATCTTCTTCACCTCATTTCTTGTATACTGCTACTAACTTTAGAACAAGGATTACTTCTGTGATTTCTGTTCCTATACTAATTTGTCTCCATCTTTCAGCTTGGTGGTGGATATCTTTTTGGCCTGCCTATTGGTTTTGTTGCTGATTCTATTGGCGCAACTGTTGGTGCTATGGCTGCATTTCTACTTGGAAGAACGGTAAGTCTTGGGAACAGTAGCTGCTTTCTAATTCAATCTAGTTCCAAATAGGAACTATTTGTTGTCTTTAAAAGGTTATATGCACTGTTCTAAATCAAGAGCACCAACAAAACAAATACATCTTTTCTTTTTTTGACTCTGTTTTTGGTGTTCCATTTCCTATTGGCTGGTTATCCAGTTTGGTATTGATTTTTGAGCTCTTGCATGCATGAAGATCTGTTACTCATTCTGATACTTGTCAACAGATCGGAAGATCATATGTTAATTCCAAGTTAAAGGATTATCCGCAGTTTAGGTCAGTTGCAATTGCAATTGAAAGATCTGGCTTTAAGGTTTGTTTGTACCATGTTGTACTTATTTTGTTGAATTGTTTTCGTCTTATATTCAACAGTTTGTCGATGCAAGTCTTTCATTCATGTCATTGAACAGACTTATTTTTCATCAGATTGTTCTGCTGCTTCGACTTGTTCCACTGCTTCCATTTAACATGTTAAATTATCTGCTGTCTGTGACCCCTGTCTCATTAGGGGTGTATGGACTGGCTTCCTGGATTGGAATGATGGTATGTCCTTTAGTCCCTTATCAAGCACGCTACGTTACCTTAATGACTCACAAGTTATCTAATATCAATTGAAGAATATGCATATTTCCTTGTGCATGAATGAAAATAATGTATCCTTGATTTGCTAGCTTAGTTGCATGTTGATTCAAAATGCACTTTTTCCCTCTGGTTTATGGTCAGTTTTCATGAAACTTGAAGCAGGCTTCAACAATATGGTTTCTTAAATGTTGTGGATGGCAAAGATTGTCATGCACAATGAACTTCCTATTTTTTAACCATTCTTTGTCCAGTTTCCATCTAAGAAGAAAAGTCGACAACCACTTCCATGAATGTAACTTTTTTCCCTTGCTAGAATGTAATCATGATTTTTATGTTTTAATCTCGAAGCTATCAAATCAGGTCCTAAATCATTTTTAGACTGAAATTTTATATACCAATTAACTTGATCATTTACTTTAACTCAAGTGTTCATATGCATATAAAATCAGGATACTCATTTCTGAAGTCCTCGTACTTGTACTGACTTCGTAATTTAGTCCTTTTTTTTTTGTTTATTTCACTCTTAGTATTTCGAAATAGTCTAGTGAAGTTCTCGCTGTCAATGCCCTCAGAGATTTCTTTTAACATTTTGAATCACCCAACTTTATCATCACATTCATAATGGCAGGATTTTGAAAGACAAAACTAAAATAGAAAAATACAATACTTGATGACAGGTACAGTTTCTTTTTCCCAATAAAAGGAAAAGTACGATTTTATTCATTATTAATGAATTCTTTTAGGAACAAGTCTTTCATTCCTTTAACTAGAAATAGAATACATAAATGGACATATAAACCATTATCCAAGAGATTTGTAAAGCACCGTTTAGCTAAAAAAATAAATATGGTGCCTAACTTGCAGCATCAAAGCGATATTGCCCGACCTGAAGTAGAGAATTTCACGAAATAGTGATAAAGCCTCCTTTTAAGGGGCGAAGACCACAACTTTGGAGAAATAGGCCCTAAGGAAAGCAAAAAAATACATAGGCAGAATCTACAACCATTCCAAACAAATCATCTACGGTACCCTCTTCTTGGCATTGGAGAAGCCCACCAAAATAGAAAGGGAAAAAACCATATGGGAGCGAATTATGAACAGGGTTGATGGAAGAACTTAGATGAATTTTTCTTGGTAACACATGGAATCAAATTTAGAAGTTGAACTGAGGGGCCTAAACTGAATCAATATAAGTAGGGCAACTACACAATTTGCTATTCCAATGTAGAATCTAAGCGTAAATGATAATTTTGGTTTTGTTCAATGTGTATAACTGTCATACTCGGACAACTGATATTTCTTGACAGGCAGAGTCATAATGATTTGTCTCATCCCCTTGTTCTGAGTAGAATCTTGTTGTCTTATTAATGTAGACTTATTGAGCATGTTCTTCTTGTCAGAAAGGGTTTCTATTTTGTTATGCATCTAACTAACCCTACTTGCAGCCAATAACACTAGCATTGGTATATGTTGGGACAACTCTCAAGGATCTTTCTGACGTGACTCATGGTTGGAGTGAATTTTCGACTACCCGCTGGGTAAAGACTTTCTTAGAATCTGTTTTTTTCTAAAGCTGCCTTCTAACTTTGTGCTTCACAATGAAGCAAGGCTACTGTTGTCGCTCATTCTTACTAGCTCAATTTCCTTGCTGTGAATGCAGGCGTTCATTATAATGAGCCTTGTTATATCAGGTAAGCAATAATAACAGTGTGAAAAATGTTCTTTACCAGTTTGATTTCTTTTCTTGTATGCATGCACACTATTCTTTCATTCACGTGCAGTGGTTCTGATGCTCTGGGTTACGAAAGTCGCTAAGTCTGCTTTGGACAAAGCTTTGGCTGAAAGTGAGGATCTAGATGCCATCGTGGATTCATCCCAGTTACCTGTTGTGGCTGATGCTCCCATGGATTTGAACCAACCTCTCATAATTAAGATAGAGGCATCAGATGATGAGTATGAGAAAGATAGACGCATCAGATGATGAGTATGAGAAATCAAAATTATGACATGTAAATTCTTCCCGTTTCTTCTGATGTCATTCTTGTATTTTGTTATTAGCATGTGATGCTAGTCATCCGACCTGTACAGTCCTATTGTTTATAGTTGTAGGCTTGGATAGAAGTTGGATCAACTTTAAGATGTTTCAGAACACAGGCGTGTCCTTAAAATGGAGATTGATTATTACTTGACAAATCAATGAAATTGATGTTCTTTTTTCACTGTTACCCATGCCTTGGTATTATTATGTGTATATGATTACCCACATCTCTTACTGGGGAATGATTGGATTTTCAGGGTTCAATCTTGCATAGTTTGTTACATTTGGTCGTTTTAAGGCATGAAAGACAAAGCAACATGGCATATTTTAGTTGTGCTGTGCATCTCCAGCTCGAAGGCTCCTACATATGCGTTGAATCTTGTGATTGTTTGTCCTATCATTCTGTCTTTTAATTACACTAATTACAAGGGCAGTTTCTTTATAGAAAATGATCACCAAGTTAAATCTGAAAGGGCCAGCCACGATCGAATATAAAAATCCTGACGGCAATCGTAACTCAGACTCTTATCCACATAATTTTGCCAGGCCTCGACTTTCAGCAAAACCGATGATCAGCACTCTTCTACGAGTCCTCAACCAACATGACATTTTCTTCATCCTGTATAGCCAAACATAAGAAAGGATTTGGAATGACGAACCTCACCAAGTAACTGAATATTAATTGACAGATATTCGGCACCAAGCCTGGAGGCAGCTTTGGTCTGTCCGTATAGCAAGCAGCAACTCATGCGGTCCTAACAAACAGCATGTTAATGGTCAACCGAATATGGAAAACAATGGTGGATGCTGGCATATTCACCAATATCTAAATTGGACCTATGATTCAGGGTTTGGAAAAAAGTTTGTTGAAGACTTGAACAGGAGGAAATATATAGTGAATCCAATGATGAAAGGGAAGCAAAATCATGTGAAGCCTCATTATGAGAGGGAGCAAGTGTATGTATTGTGGCAACCATTTCCTCATTCCTGTTTCACTTTCTGAAATAAACAGGAGAAAAAGGTAGATGCTGGTGCCAATTTTATAAACTTTTTTGGTGCATATTTCACTTTTCCCACTATCTTCCTTTTCAGAAATCTGAGGGTTCTCTGGGGTCCTACCATTTCCTTAGTGAAAGAGCCAACATTCTTAACTGACAGAAATTTTGGTATCACAGAATATGGGAATGTTACTTTAATTTCATCACTTTCATCATGCTATCAGGACCGAGCAAACAATGGCTTACCTTTTGGAGGACCCGCAGGCAAAAATTTTGGCCAATTATCATACCCGTCCATGTAGGACTATCACCAACAAACAGTACAGCTCTTGTGTGTTTCTTATATAACTTACAACACAAGCATTAAGGAAACAATCTTAAACAACATATCTATTTTGATTCAAAGTTTTAAGATGAGAAAGCATATGGAGTCCTTCAGAGAAAAGATGTCACGATTTAGCATTTTGCCTCTTGGGGGATGCTTTGATGGCTGTCGGGATCATGCGCAGGCATCCTCCGGATTTGGCTCCAGGATCTGGAACTTGAGCGACAGGCCGGTAGAGCTGCAAATAAGAGTAGGATCAATTCTCAAAAAGGTTCACACATTGAAGCCAGGATCTTCCAAGAGGTTGAAATGCAAGAGTATATATAAAGCTTATATGCCTGGAAGGAGTGCCAGTACAGGAAGCATGAAGAATTTGCTGTATTACTATGACGAAACATGCCAGCCTTATATTTGGGTGCATGACACTGGAGGTGATTTTTCAAGGATGGTGAAGCAGCAGTATCTTAGTCTTGAAGACCTGAGGGATTATTCTGAGATCAGAATTTTCAGGGATCACCAAAGAGGCTGCATATCTGTTAGGAAGAAACCAAGGCCTGAGTTTTGTTGACTCGATCTTCACTGACTTCTCAGTTTTGTAAGACTTTAATTGCGAGATCAAACGAAATCCAGCTTTCGTTGTTGCGTAGTTGTGTATACTTCCTTTTCCAATTTCTCTTCTTGATAATTTTTTCCAGTTGCTTTCTTCGCGTGTTCTTGAAGGTTTCAGAATTCTGATTGTATTGTCAAATGGATACATGTTTCTAGCAAATGAAATCAGTATAGCCTTTTCATTTGATTTCTGGTTTTCCATGACTGATACAGGTTCAATATTGGTTGATAAAAAATCATAAGAGGCTTCATGATGCGAATGGAAAAAAAAAAAAGTCAATGATGATCAACAACTGAACTAACATAATAGCCTTCTTAAGTGGTTGGTAGGAAGACAGTAATTAGGCTTACCAATTAAGCAAATGACGAGAAACATAATTCATATCATTGTTCTTATATCTTAAAATAACCCCATTTTTGGATCATTACATGAAAGCGTGGGCTAATGTTACAAACCTTAGCTTTGCTTTTTTTTTTTTGGTAAGGTAAAGTGAGCAAAGCTCACAAGGACAACCAACTACCTAACATAAGAGACTCCTATTAAATCATGATCAAGCTATCTACTAACACTAAGAAGGACTTGTCCCAAAACATGAAAGTCAGGAGGAAAATCAAAAGCAAGGTGAGAAAGGGAGTCCTTCGCTGTAAATGTGAGTAATGGTCACATTATGAAACTTCTTCAGTAAATCTAAAATTCTGGCCACGAGCGGCAATTGTCAATTGAAAAGAACGAACATGTCCTTATAGTAAAACATATCACCCACCATTCAACTTTTACCTTAAGTTGACTTCATAATTTTTATGTTATTATTGTTTAAGCACAAATTGACCATACATTTTGGATTTAATTAACAACGGTTTGCGATTAATTTAGTGAAAAGAAAATTACACCTAATACTAAAATTTAAGATTTTTTCCATTTAAAATATCAAGGATATATTCAATCATGGATCTAACTTTAATACATGATATATGTTTTCGATAAGGTTATAGAAATTACGCTTTCCAAAATTATACTTCTTTACATTTGAGATGAGAATAACTAGTCTTGTATTGTTTGAAGTAAAATTGTAATTATATAGGATAAGTTTTTGAATGAAAATAAGATATTTCAATTCTTATTAAAAATGGGCCATGTTGATTTTTTTGTTGTTGTCATATTCGATATTTCAATTTTATTAGAAGCGGGTCTATAAAAACCTAGCTTTAATTTTTTTAAAAAGAAACAACCATCCAATTAAACCCCTAATTCTAACAAACAATCACATATTTGGTTGGATCTATCGTTGTTGAAGATGAAAGACTAGTACTGTTGATATCGTTGTTTCAAAATATCGCGTAATTTTTAAAACATTTTCAGCACGTATAACATTGTTGGTACAATTATTTCAAGTTAATCAAAAGAACGACTTTTTATATATCATAACTACAAATATGGTTTTGAAACTCGGACCAGACTGGCCAGTTTGACCGGTTCGACAGGTAACCGGTAGGCTATCTGATCCTGGTAACTCCTAAAAATCAATCCCCAATTGAACTAGTGCGAACCGGTAAGAATCGGTCAATTGACCGATTAAACCGGGACTCGTCGAACTGGTTGGCCACTGGTTCAATAATTTTTTTTTATTTTTTATTTTGCTTTTCTTCTTTCTAAAACACTGATGCGTTTTTTGATTCTTTCAAAAGTAAAACCCACATTTTCTCCAGAAATCTAACAGAAAGTATAGAAATTTATATTATTTGGTATATTTTTCTATTTTTTAATATTACTAATATTATATATAATTAAATATAATTATTGCGTAATTATGACGTCACACTGTCGAATCGGTCGAACTGGTGACTTGAATTGTCTTAAAGCTCTCTTGAATTATATTTGGTACTCGACTCTATTCATTTTGATCTTTTGATCACTTTGCCCTTTTATGAACTTGATCTTTAATCTTTTACTTGAACCTTTGTCATATAACTTATTAATATCATTAAAGATAAGATTATTAGTAGTAACAAGCTTTGAAATCATCAAAATTATGAATTAGAACCTTACTTGGTGCAATACAAACATTGGCAAATACCTCCCTAAAATGATGGAATAAACTAACGTCATTCGTAAAAGAGGTCTCTTTATAACTTGGTGTCCACATAGACATATCTATAGCCTATGTAGTTCAATAAGGATCTATTATGGAAAAATAGATAACTAATGTGAATGCTTACCTATGATAGGTGGATACATGGATATTTTAAAAAAATCATATTTTATAAAATACGCAACACCTCGACATATCCTGTTTACCTCAAACTTACCCAAAACCTGAACAACTAATATCTCCATAATTTTTGCCCTATTGTCACATGATTCCACTAGAAAAATACCTATTAACAATAAAAAGTATTTATTCTTGCATATAATTTGCAACTATCTAGGAGTTCACATCTTTTTTCCTAAAGAAAACAAACAAAAGTGGGTCCACAAACTCAAGAGAATCAAAGGTAATGTCTCAATCTTATAGTCCCTTCCGCTTATTGAAACTTAAAGCCGCAACATCAACCTAAAACTCCATCATCTGGGATCTGAGAGTGAGGCAACATCAAAGAAACTTGATTGAATTTCTAACTCTAATTGATTATAATCCTAATGGCTTTTATGAGTATATGATTTTAGGTTTATTAACATGTGCATTTTAGGGATGGAAGCGAGTTTGGTCTAAAATGTTTTTCCTAGGCCTATGCCTAGCTTAAAACCTGATTATTCTATTAAAGCACAAATGGGACAGAGGAACAGTAACACGAGAAAGCGATGAATAGTAACGTGAGTTTTAGATTTCTCTCTCTTCTGTACCTCGACGAAGAACAGTAGCGATCGTAGATCTGAGAGTTTGATTGTTTCTATGTGGTTATTTCTGTTTCCTAAATCCGCCCCTTCGATCTCGCCAACTCCTGTCTTTAGTTTACTCAAAGTCTGCTTCACTTAAACTTGAAAAGAGGAAAGCTGTGACTTTCAGCCGACACTCCATCCTCGGTCGAAGAAACGAAGATCCTAGGCCTTTACAAAAGGGAACGGATCAACGCTGCGTGGAGGAGATCGCCAAAGCTCAGATCCACCACCTAGCTACCGTCTCTTGCTAAGGCTTAAGAATGACAAGTCCTCTAGGGAATCTGAATTTGCAAGTTATGGAAGAAGCTAGAGCAACCAAGAAAGTTAAACACCGAGACCCAGGTGTTGCCTCTCATGGATACAGGGATAGTTTGATGGCTGGTTCTATGTTAGAGTCGACCATGGAAGATGTTATGGCCGCCAAGAAGATCATGGTGGGGGAGGGTGATGTCCTGATTGATAAAACGAGTAATATTCCTAAAGTTACTCTCTCCATGGCTCTTAACAATAAGATTAATAGAAATTTGGACAATGTTGTGATTGTTCGCCTTCTTGGGAGGGACATTGGCTACAAGTTGCTCTGTTCTAGGCTTGGTGCAATTTGGAACTTAGGTGAGGCTAAAACTCTTGATATTGGTAGGGTTTTTTTTTTCTGATCCAGTTTAATAACGAGGTGGACTATAATCATGCTATTTTAGGAGGTCCCTGGGTTATTATGGGTAGGTATCTACTTGTCCAGCCTTGGACTCCTAATTTCAAAGTGCAGAACCCTTATATAGGCAAGACTATAGTCTGGATTCGTCTTCCAGAACTCCCTTTGCAGTATTATCTGGAAGATGTGATAAAAGCCATTTCGGCAGTGGCAGGTCATGTTCTTAAAATTGACTTCAATACAAGTGATTGTGGATGTTCCCATTTTGGAAGCAAATACTGGACCTCGAGCTACCAATAACTTGTCTTTAGACGAGGATATTGAGGAATTTATGCCTTGTGAGAATGATGATGTTGATCCTTATCTGCGAGATTAACGAGGTATCCTTTCTGCCTTCTCTTCTTTTTAATGACTATTTTCTCTTGGAATTGTCAAGGGGCGGGTAAGCCCCAATTTGTGAGAACTCTGAAGTGTTTCATCACAAAACATAATCATCATGCCGAGAATCAGTGGACTTAACGCTGATAGATGTATTAGTAGAATTGGTCTGCCTTTTTCTCATCGGGTTGAAGCAATGGGCTTTTCTGGGGGCATCTGGATTCTTTGGGATGATTTTTATGACATTGAGATAGTAATCAGCAATCAAAATTTTGTTCTCATCTCGGTCTCTTAGAATAATAAGTTTCTATTTTTTCTGTTTGCTTTTTATGGGCATACTACTCCATCTTGTCGTGCTAAATTATGGGAGCCTCGTCTTCATCTCAATACTGCTATTTCCTTCCTGTGGGTTCTGATTGGTGATTTCAATGCCATTCTTTATTCTTATGAGAAGAAAGGGGGTCTCCTAATCGAACCGGGGTATGCCGGAAGTTCTCTACTTGGTTTCAAGACACTAATATGATTGATTTGGGGTACAAAGGCTCTTATTACACTTAGCGAAGAGGTTTTATTTGGGAGAGACTGGATAGAGGTATTTGTAACGCTCACTGGAGGTTCCGGAAGCTACTGTGACCCATCTCCCTCGTATTCACTCTGATCATTGTCCCTTACTTTTGCAGACTTGCAGTTTTTCTCCTTCTTTGGCAATTAGACCTTTCCGGTTTGTTGCGGCCTGGTTAACTCATGCTGATTTTAGTGAATTTGTGAAGAATAGTTGGGAATCTCATTCTCAGTTATCCTCTTCTCTCTCAAAACTGAACGATAATCTGAAGGTCTGGCATTCTGAAGTGTTTGGGAATATTTTCAGAATTAAGAGCAAGTTGTTATATAGGATTGCTATTGTGTAACGTATGCTGGATACACGCCCATCGATTGATATGATGAATACTTATAATCAGATCAAAGCTAACTTGGATATCATTCTTCACAAGGAGGAGCTCCTTTGGATGCAAAAGTCTCGTAGCGATTGGATTAAATGGGGAGATCGCAACACTACCTACTTTCACATGAAAACTGTTAAAAGGAGGAAGCGAAATCGGATTGAACTTCTCAAGGATGAGGAGGGAAACTGGGTGAGTGACTAGGAGGCTCTTCAGAACATTGCTTTGCAGTTCTTTAGTAGGTTGTACAGAGATGATATAGCACTCCAGCCGTCTTATCCTATCAGAGGGAGTTTTCCTGTTTGCGACGATAATACCGTGGAATTTCTTAACAAACCTATTGGTGATGAGGATATTAGAAGAGATCTTTTCGATATGAAGCCTTGGAAGCACCAGGTATTGATGGGTAAGTGGGTTTTTATCAGTCCCAATGGAATATTGTAGGCAGGGATGTGTGCAATGAAGTCAAAAATATTTTTGCCGGAGGAGATATTGAGTTTACTATTAATAAGACCTTGTTATGCCTTATTCCTAAAGTGGAGGCTCCCAAGCAAATTGATCAGTTTAGGTCAATTGCTCTCTGCACAGTAATGTATAAATTAATCATTAAGACCATTGCTCATAAAATCAAGATGATCATGCCTCAAGTGATTGGGCCTGCTCAAACTAGCTTCGTTCTAGGGAGACATATTACTGATAATATTGTGGTTGCTCAGGAAGTTATTCACTCTATGAGAAACATGAGTTCGAAAAAGGGTTGTATGGCAATAAAAGTTGATCTTGAAAAGGCGTATGATAGAATTCGATAGGAATTTTTACTTGATACCATTCATGAGGTAGGAATACCCCAAGCCCTCATCAATGCTATCATGAAGTGTGATTCTGGTAGCTCTATGCAACTTTTATGGAATGGGAGCATCACGGATCACATTCTGCCGACTCGAGGTCTATGCCAAGGGTGTCCCCTGTCTCCTTACCTTTTTGTGTTATGCCTGGAAAGACTATCCCATGGTATTTGTAAATCTGTGGATGAAGGGAATTGGAAACCTATCAAGCTTAGCAGAGATGGTCCTTTACTTACTCATCTTTTCTTTAAGGATGATCTTATCCTTTTTGCTAAAGCTGATAATTCTCAAGTTGATATTGATAAAGGGGTCCTCCAAGACTTCTGTGCTTGTTCAAGTCAACGAGTCAACTCTTAGAAAACTCGGGTCTTTTTTTCAAAAAATGTTCCTGCGGCTACGAGAAGATCCTTAAGGGCTGCTCTTGAGTTTCATGAAACTAATAACTTGGGAAAATACCTAGGAGTCACTCTCCTCCATTCTCAGGTCACTAAGAAGAGCTATGGGTATATCCTTGATAAAATGAAGGCAAAAATTTTGAGTTAGAATTCTAGTCGTCTTTCCCTTGCAGGTCGTGTTACTTTGGCGAATTCATCTTTGTTTTCCATGTCATCCTTTGCTATGCAAACTTCTAAGATCCTTGTTACTATTTGTGATGAGATGGAAAAAATCAGCAGGAGTTTCATATGGACAAAGGCAGATGACAAAAGGACCCTATCTCTAGTTGCTTAGGATAAAGTGCAGCATTCTAAAGAAGCTGGAGGTTTGGGTTTGAGGAATCTTCGTTTAGTTAACATAGCATATGCTATGAAAGTTGGATGGCATATCTTGATAGATTCTAATAGTCTTTGGACTAAAATGCTTCGTTCCAAATACAAACTCACCATTGATATCCCAAATAATATTATTGCTCCTGCTTCTTTTACTTCTCTATGGCGTTTGGTGACTGCGAACTGGGATGTTGTGATTTCTAATGCCTTCTGGGCCTTAGGTGATGGGAGCACGGTTAAATTTTGGAAACATAGATGGTTGCCGGGTGTCTCAGAGCCTTTGCTGCATGTAGCTAGTGGGCCTATTCCGAATAATATGATTGATAATACTATCTCTTTTTTTGTTATTAATGATGGAGATTGGAGATGGGAGTATTTTTCTCAATTGCTTCCCACTTCAATTTGCTCTTTTATTGTTGCTACACTTGTGCCCTCCGAGGCTTGTGGTAAGGATTCCCTTTTTTGGGGTCTGTCTTCTTTAGGAGTTTTTACTTTGAGGTCTGCGTATGATTTCCCTTCCGAAAATTATATTCCCTCTCATAACTTTCCTTGGAACCTGATTTGGAAGTGGCAAGGCCCTCAAAAAATCAGAATGTTTTTTTGGCTAGCCCTCAATAATGACGTCTTAACTAACGATGAAAGAAGCCGAAGACACTTAAGTGACTCTGGGAGTTGTGATATTTGCAACGATAAGCCTGAAACTCTTCTACACATTCTCCGTGATTGTCATGTTGCTGTTCAGTTCTGACACCTTTTTACTGATTTTAATAATTTGAGCTCCTTCTGGGAAGATTGGTTGTTATTGAATCTGAAAAGCTCCCATCTCTCTCATGATCATCTTAGTTGGCCTACTATTTTTGCTTAGGTTGCTGGAACCTTTGGAAATGAAGGAATGACAGAGTGTTTAATTCTGGTGATCCTTCCATCTTTAATACCTTGCAGAGTACTATTTCTGAAGCTAAATTAATTCAGGATACCTTCAACAGGCTGCCTTCGGAGAATAATAGTTCTTCGGTTTCAAGGTTAATTTTTTGGAAATGTCCACATTTTCCTTTTATAAAGCTCAACATTGATGCTTCTTTGGCTACCTCCATAGGGATTGCTGCACGTGGAGGTTTGATTCGTGATCATAATGGTCGCTGGAAACATGGGTTTGTTTTCAAGACGGGTCGTTGTTCTATTCTTCGTGCTGAGTTGTGGGCTCTTTATTATGGTATTCAACTCACTTATAATCTTGCTTATTGGATGTTCTTGTAGAATGTGATAATGAACTTGCTGTCAAGATGTTGACTGGTGGTATTCAAGCAAATTCAGGTTGTTCGTCTCTTGTTGACCGAATTCTAGCCTTATTGAAGCGCTTCAATAATGTGAAACTCACTCACATTTACAGAGAAGGGAACTTTGCTACTGACTCCCTTTCCCATCTTGCTTTTGATTTTCCTCCTGGCTTTCATGTTTTGGGGCAAGTCCCCCTAGTGTTCGTAGATGGATTGATCATGATTTAAGAGGCGTCTCTTATGTTAGGTAGTTTTTCGCTTTTATGAGCTTTGCTCACCTTTTCTTACTAAAAAAAAAACCTGATTATTCTTGAGCATGTATAACATTTTAAAGCCCCCAAATTCCAATTATTTGTATTAAAAACACAAATAAGAGAAGGATTTTAGTGGAGGTATATTTACCTTTTTGCTGCACAGATATAAAGATCCTTTTAACCATGAAACATAAGTGAAAGAAGAAACTTTTTCAGTTTACACTGGACCAAAGTTGAATATGATCTAACTTCACATAACGACAAGAACCAAGGTAATCAACCTTATGAGTTGCTTCCGAGAACAAGGCCTTTGATAATATTATAAGATAGATCTTCCAGAAATACCAAAAGGTTGTAGGACAAGAATCTAAGATACAATACATACAATAATATAAGAGATGATAAAAACAATATATATAATATTGCTTTTAAGAAAGAAGAGATACTAGGATGTATAAAGAGTGGAAAATGAGGTGACCGAAGACATAAGTGAGATAGTAGGTAGCAGTGACTAGGGGGAAGAGAAAGATGCATAAAGATAAACAAATTGGGTGGAGACCGGGGTGAGTTAGGTATGGTATACAAAGGAGAGGACCATACTATCTTATTCACATTTTTCATTTATTAATACATGAAATAACTTTGTGTTGTTACATTAACACGATAACTTCATTTAATGTATTATGAGACGTTCAAGTCATAAGGTGTGAGCATGAGCCTAGCCAAGAGTTCAAATAAAAACAAATCCTATTCTTGTTGACTTTAAGCTAAGCTCATCTAAGGATTTTTTTGTCATCACTATTACTTTTGCACCTAATTTTGAAATCCCAATTGCATAAACTTAGAGTCCATTAGAAATTGAAAAAAAATGGTTTCGTGCTAAATTCTTTAAGTAAATTAACAAAGTTTGAGGCACTCTCACTATATATAGCAATGCCATATAGTGAGGAGTCTGCCTTATTTAAGTAATTGTTTGGAGTTTACAATTTGTTTATATATGAAAATTATCTCTTAAATGCACTACCATCACAACTTGAGAGAATCTACAAATATCACTTAAGTGTTAATAGATCTAAACAAAAAAATATTAAAACGAGTACTTAATGCTCAAGCCCATACTATAATCAATTATGCTTTAAACATCAATCCAAAGTTTAGGACCTTACCCCTTAAATTATTATTCACATTCATATTTATTTAAAAATCTTTCCTCTGTATTTTAGTTATTGATTTGCTTCAATTATTTGACATGTTTTTTAGCTCCATCCAATCTTCTGAATATCGTTCCATTCCGGGTGGTTCCGGTCGGAACGTACTGTACCGGTCGAAAACTGGAACGGAACTGGCCACCTTGGTACCGGCCTTAAATACCGGCTGGTACCGACAGTTTCGGAAGATACCGACCGGTACCGTGAACTTGTGAAAAATGGAGGGACTAATCTGCAAATTTTTAAAAAATTACCCTAAATTTGCCAACCGCCGCCCCCCCTGCGCCGGCCGAAAGCTTCTACCTTCTGAACTTTTCTTCAGTCTCTTCTTCTCTCATCTTCTCACCGTTGTGCCGTCTCTCTCCTCTTCTCACCGTCAAGTCGCCTGGTCTGCTCTGGCGTTCATCCTACTTCGCTCATCGTCTCATCCTCCCTTGGCATCGAAGACGCTTCCTCCTCCACGGGCACCCGAAGACGCCACCGACCACCACCTTCTCCGCTTGAAGCCACCGCACCGCAGCACCGGAGACCCGTCTGAAGCCACCGGAGACATCTCGAAGCTCAACAATAGAAACAAACAGCAACAAAGAACACAAAGATGATGGATTATCGCTCCTCAGAAAGTAAAATGGAAACAGAGAAATGGCACATAAGAATCATTAGATCTGATAATTTGGAGATTAAATACAAGAAGTAGACAGAGAGAAATTATTAAGTAACTAATTTAAAAAAAGTTAATGAAGTGATAGGGAGATCGTGGGCAATCTTATGAATTCTTATCCTCATCCACCGACTATTGGACTCTAAGAGACTTTATAAAATTGTACTATTGACACGTGTTGGACTCTAAGAGACTTTATAAAATTGTATTGGTTTGTGATGACCGGGTAGGCTAAGTATCAACGATAATAATTAAGGACATTATTACTCATGATAATTAAGGACATCTAAGTTAATGTGTAAGAAAAGATAACTAATCAATTTTTTAAGCTAAGGTGAGATCCCACACAAGAGACAAGACACAATAGAGAGGAAATGAAAGTCTTTATATAATTATAAAAAAGACAACTAATCAATTTTCTAATTATTATTGTTAGATATGTTAAATTTTTAAGTTTGATTTAAAATTAAAATAAGACAACCATGAATGATGAACCAACCAAATTCACCCATTTTGAATTTTGATGCTTTTACAGTT
>JAOSBM010000205.1:19362306-19373506 GCA_027568955.1 Erythroxylum tenue
GAATTTCTTGATTCTTGGGTCGCTAAATTGATCGCTTGGCAGGGTGGTACAAATGAAGTTATGATCTTTTACTCTGTAATTTCATCAGATACGAGCTGCAAAAAAAAACAATTTTCGTCAATAAGCTTATTAGTTTACTTTTGATCTGATAGTTTGAATTGAATAATTAATTAGCAAATTGAAGGGATTGGAAATGGGCAACTCGACGATGATAACAGCTGGATTACGTTTTCTGCCAATCATTGGACGTAAAATGGTTTCACGGACCATGAGCAACAAAAGTTTATTTGGCCGCAAGTGGGCACATTTTATTCCAAATTTTGTCAAATATCTATCATGTCATAGTTTGTTTGAAAGCTATATAGCTGAGATGAATGTGGTGTCAAGCATTTGGAAATATTGGTAAATGGAATCATATAGTAACAGAAACTATTCAACAAGTCTTGCATCAGGGCATTATATTTTTATCAAATGAGTTTGTTACTAAGCACTCAGTTGTACCCATAAGTGTCATTTTTCATTTTCACAATCGCAAATAATTGATCTCAAAATGCTGTCAAGTCAAATATAGTAAAATCTATTCATTGTGGAGACCTGAGGTGAGGATGAATTGATGTAGTAAATTCCAGTAGGCATCACAAACTTGTTTGAGTTAATGAAAAGATATTATCTCTTGGTAGATTCACTGTATAATCAACAAACTTCATATGACCTCGTGGCAGTTTCCTTCACTGTATAATCAACAAACTTCATATGACCTCGCGGTAGTTACCTTTCCTTAAGTAGTTGCATTTTATGTTGAGTGTACCAGTACTAAGGTTTGATGGCTGGCTGCTTGCAATACACATAATCTACATGTAGACATCGTTATGCATGGGAATTAGCCACAAAATATTTTGATATCAGAAAATTAGAGCGTATCCTACTAGCTACAACTGAGCCTTGCATGCATCTTCATACTGATTTTCCCCTTGTTAACTTAACTCTTAGTCTCTCTTTTTGTCAAATGGCTTAAAAGCTTGAAAAGCTTGAGGTGCATTGCATCAATGCTTTATTAAGGGAATTTTCCATAGATATATGATCTTAGCAATCTGAATTTAGGAGTTTCATCAAGAATGATGCACATTTGAGAAACTTCAAACTTTATTCATGCCAATATCTTCTCTATTGAACATTTTATTTATCCTAGATGTTGATAATAAAGAATGAATAGCAAGAGCCTATTTTAAATATTACCAGTATACAGCTTTTAGATTTTCACAGAGTTAGCTTCTCAATTAAAATATCACATGATTAGCTGAGTAATGCTCAATACTGATTAGAAGTTGCTTAGCTTTATAGTTTTTAAAGTCATTTTTATTTGGAATAGCTGATGCAGTGTGTTGGAATTTCTCAAATCTCAATATGTGTGACTTCAGTTTTCTGTTTGTTTTTCCCTTTTATAAACAACAGAATTACAATTTTCTATTTCGCCAAGGAAGAGCCCAACTGTCGGTTTGTTCCGTTATTTCCTGAAGTCTATTTGCCTATTAAGATCCCCTTCAAGAAAGGAATTGGTCAGAATTTTCGTCAGCCCTCAGGGACGGGCATTGACTTGGGCTTTTTTGAGTTGGATGGTCTCTCAAAACCATCAGTTGGAGAAGATGTTTTTCCGCTAGTAATAGTTGCTGAATCATGCTTGCTATCTGATTCAATAGATGAAGATGTTGATGAATCTGTGGCAAATACATTTGGTCATATGCAGATTACTCAAGCAGTTTTGGATAAAAAAGATGGAGAACCTTTCCAAGTGAGAGTAATAAGGCAGATTTTGTGGGTTGATGGAGTTCGATATGAGCTGCGTGAAATATATGGAATAGGGAATTTGCCATCTGAAGGCTTCAATGACAGTGACCCAGGAAAGGAGTGTGTAATCTGCATGACTGAACCTAAGGATATAGCTGTATTACCTTGCAGACATATGGTGAGAATCCATTTTCCACTTTTAGTTATATTCTTAGTTGACGATCATTCGTTGACCTATAGGGTCTTGCTTATGACATTATATAAGTTACTCATTCAGACTATTTGAGTTGGATTGAAGCTCTTATCTTCAATTTAATATCTGAGCATTAGTTCTATGAGGACCAGAATTACAATGTGTGTGAAGGTGATGGTTAGAAAAAGCATTCTCAGTTTCACCGCATCTTTTTAGTTCAGAACTTCTATTGGTTTGCTCTCAACTTGTGCATGTTGCGTTCTTTCAGTGCATGTGCGGTGACTGTGCAAAAGCATTGAGGCTTCAATCTAATAAGTGCCCCATATGCCGTCAACCAATTGAGGAACTTATAGAGATCAAGATAAATGGTCTTAGTAGATGAAGGATTCTTTGCTTCATACAGATCTGGAATTATGGTAGAAGTGATGCTCATTTATTTTTTCCCCCTTTGAATCTTGTCAATGTCATTGTATAGAACCTTGTATATTTTGACTGTATATATACAGATGATTGTGTAGATCTAAGTTTTCAAAGGTTATCCTTTTTACACCCATCATCTAGTTTTTGCTAGAAAAGGAGGAATTTTCTTATATGGATGAGGAGGACAAAAAACTTTCTGAAATTACATCAGTGCATCACATCTGTTTAATGATTTTTGACTGTACCTTTGATCTTTTAACTCTTCTTCTCAAGTATTGTATTCTAACTTCATAGGTGAGTTTTCTGTTAGCAGTTTATTTGTGCATGTGTAGTAGCAGGTTTCTTCAGATGATCAATCAGGAGGTTTAGCGGTGGTTTTTGGTGGATGATTATCAAGGAGATCTAGAAGGCAAGAAAGATAGGATGCAATTGACATGCATTAAATGAATATATAGGTCTATGGGTTGTAGCTCTCTAGTTTGGACGATTTGCCAAAAGGAGAAGCATGGAGGGAACATTGACCAATTAAGTGAGCAGTAAAGGGTACAATGTTGAATCTTTATGGAATATAAGCTCTTTCAAGGCTGACTTTACTAGAGTATTGTTAGGCTTAGTTTGCTTCTTTACTCCCCTCAACTTTCCAAAAAAGAATAAAGTTGCCTTTGAAGGGATTAGGATACAGAAGACTTCTGCACTGTCATCAATTGGTTTTTAGTATTAGCAATTGCAAGCAATGAAGAATTAGTTGTCGCTTCTTTATCCTTACATCTCATCTGCAATGATTACGTCATGTAGGCTGTCCTGTTTACTGGAACTTAATTGATGTGCGTTCCTAACCATTGAAGTCCCTTGTTTCCATGCGTTTTAAGCTTTAGAAATCAAACAACTCAATGATATACATTATTCTTGTCAGCCCATCCAATCCGACAAGTTCACCATTTTCCAAACTTGTTTAACAGGTTTCACTGATTTCTGTTATTATTCTGATGACGTGAGCGTTTCATTTCTTTGAAAATGCCAGAAATCACTGGATTTAGGTCATCTGTGTCTTCCAGTTTGGCATGTCCATGTCGTTCCCTTTTCTAGTATGTATAGAGGTTCGTGTTCCTGCTATCATCACATACATACTAATTGTCTTTCTTATATGCAAATCCGGCTCAAACCCATCCATGATGATCGTCTCAAACATCTGGGATGGGATGGGATCTCATTCTTTCGTTCTTAGTCCCCAAGTTTGCTCCTTACGTAACATCATTTTTTCTTGGCTTTAATTTCTCTCCTTGATTTAGGAAATTCCATTTCAAACTCTCTCTCTCTCTCTTAAAGTTTTTATTGTATTCTGCACATTTGATGATAACTAGAGAAGAACAGAAAATGTATGTTCAAATATTCATTCAAAAATTACCTTATCCCTTAAATCAAACAGTAGAAGAACAATTTCAAATTAAAAATAATGCCAATATAATAGCTTATAATCTGGGAGGAGTTATTTCAATGACAAAAAAAGTATTAGCTCAGAAATGTTTAGAAGCTAAATTACAAAAGAGATTAAGACATAAAGATATTCAACTCTGTTGTTCAAAATATGCCGAAGTATCTTAACAATATAGTTTTGAATTTAAAAGAAGACCCCCTCAATATAAACCAAAACATTATCCTTGGAAAAAATATCCCCATAAATATTATAAGAAAAGACCTTTTAAACCTTATCGCAAGCTTTTTAGAAGACATCATTATAGACAATTTAACCTAAAAAAACAATATTGTCCTCGGAAGAACAAATCCTGTAAATATTGGCTTTGTAAAGAAGAAGGACATTATGCAAACAATTGTCCCAAACGGAATCAAAAAAATTAAAAAGAAAAAGTAAATATATTAAATGCAGCAATAAAGGAAGAATTGGAACCAATCGAATCAAATTATGAAACTAACTCCACTACTTCATCCATTTATCATTATGAATCACACGACTCAAAAGAAACAGAATCATCAATTGAATCCAAATACAACGTTTATTTAAATACAAATTCAGAATAAAAAAACTAAATGCATATTAGACACTGGCGCTACTATATGTATCGCTTCAAAACAACTATTACATAAATGGAAAAAAATTAGATAAACCTCTTCAAATAAGAATAGCCGATGGAAGTATAAAATTTATATGGTATGTAAGTTATTATAATAATATTATCATAGAAAAATATACATTTATAATACCTTCTATATACCAACAAGAATTAGGATTACCATTAATATTAGGAAATAATTTTTTAAAACTGTACAATCCTTTTTGTCAATTTCTACATTATATTACTTTAAAAACACCAATTATTAAATCTTTAAATCAAAAATCTATTATTCAAAAAATTTCTATCTATCATACGACCTATTATCAGACCTTACAACTTCTTACAGAAAAACTAGATTCCTTATAATTCTATCTTCTTAACAATATGTCTATTCAATCCAAAATTGAAACATTAATAGACAATGTTTGTAGTGAAAATCCATTAGAACCACTCAAAAATACTAATAATCAATTAATCGAAATTAAACTAAAAGATCCCACACAAGAGGTAAATATTCGAAATAATATTCCTTATTCTCAATTAGATGTTCACGAATTTATCACTGAATGTACTGAACTTCTAACAAAAAACTTAATTTCTCTAAGTTTAGTAAACATTCAACACCTGCCTTTTATGTTAATAATTCAGTTGAACAAAAACGTGGCAAAAGACGAATGGTTATAAATTATAAAAAACTTAATAAAGCAACGATTGGCGATGCAAATAAATTATCTTGTAAAGATTATATAATTAATCGACTAAAAGGACATCAATGGTTTACCATATTAGATGCAAAATCAGGTTATTGGCAACTCAAGTTACATGAAAATACTAAATCTCTCACTGCTTTTACATGTCCACCACAAAAACATTATCAATAGAATGTATCATCTTTTAGATTAAAACAAGCACCTAGTATTTATCAACGATTTATGGATAATAATTTAGATGGATTAGACGATTTCACATTTGTTTATATCGATGATATTATTATTTTTTCTAATCAAGATAAAGATAATCATTTAAAAAAGGTCAAAATAGTCCTTCAATGTTGTAAAGATAAATGATTAATTCTAAGTAAAAAGAAAATTAAAATAGCACAACAAAATATTGAATATCTCATAATTGAATTTCATAATGGATTTTTACGACTTCAACCAAACATTCTTCATAAAATACAAAAATTTCTTGATATATTAAAAACTTGTACACATGTCCAACAATTTTTAGGAATATTAAATTGTATCTCTGACCAAGGCTTTTTTAAAAATTTAGCTAATGAACGAAAAACATTACAATTAAAATGTAGTACCAAAACACATTGGATCTGGATTCATAATGATACCCAAGCCGGTTAAAAAATTAAAATTATTGTGTAAGAATTTACCTGTTTTATATAATTATCTTCCCAAGGATACACTGCTAGTTCAAATCGATGCCAGTATGGACACATGGGTTGGTTGCCTTTTGGCCAAACCACCCACTTAAAAGAATTATTTATTCTGCAAGTATATAAATGAGACTTTCAATCTCACTGACTTAAAGTATCCAATTCATGAAAAGGAAACATTAGCCTGTCTATTACAAAAAGAAAAAAAACATTAGTCTGTCTCAAAACTTTGAGAAAATGGCATATTGATCTATTATCCGTTGCATTCACTATTCAAATAGATTCCAAGTATTTATGCGGTTTTTGAAAATATAATATAAAAATCAATTATAATCAAGGCCATCTCATTCGATGGTAGTTTGAATTACATCAATATGATTTTCAAATTAATTATATAAAATCCTCTGATAATACTCTTACAGATATTTTAACCAGAGAATGGAATCAACAACAATGAGTCTTAAGGATTCATTAACAAAAAAGGAGACAGAATTAATAGAATTACAGAAAAAAAAAAGTTGGTATAGTAATCAAGGATATAAACCAACTTCACTCTACTATTAGTTTGTTGGAAAAACAAACAAATCAAGACCAACCAACTCAACCATCACCTATACAGACTTCACTAAACGCTTCACCATCCATTCCATTAATTATCCCACAACAATTTACTCAAATACCTCAAGTTAGACCAGATACCTCACCTGGTTCTCAATGCAAAAAGATTCCAAAGAATCTAAGGTTTACGTCATCTATAATGGACCCATGGCCGGGCTCTATAATGAATGGCACAAAGCAGCTATACACATCACAGGAAAATCAGGTATTTTACACAAGAGTTTTACATCAAGATCTGATGATGAAAAAGCATTAGCAGAATTTAAAAACTCTATGTTAAAGCCACAGTATAAACAAATCCTTGAAAAACCAGTTCCCGAAAACAAGATGAAGTCATTGGGAAGACCCGTAAGCATGGACCGCATCAATTTAGTACCCACCAAAGCTTTCAAGAAGAAACGAGAAAAATAACCTCAGAAATGTTTTGTGATTGTTTTCAATCACTAAATGAATGGACAGAAGAACAAAAGATCTTTCAATATTATCCTCAAAATCGAGGACGCTATGGACCCAAAGCAATCATCTTCCCTGATGTAGATCCTTTAACCACCTGCCGCTTTTTTCAAAGTGGACTTATTGATACCATTTATTTAACCAATTTACATCTACTCTCAGAATTCCCTATTGGTTTCATTCAAGCAGTTAAGAACTATAAGAATCGATTTGTTAAGGAATGAGAAAATTTTATCAAAATTTTTAGTAACTATCCTATTTTTAAAGAAAATGATACAGTCAAAGATGCTGAAATCCAAATTTCAAGAATTGCTTTTCTCCAAACTGGAATAAGCAATGGTATTCGGAATTTTATGATGTATAACATGATTTTGGATTTCTAAGTTCCATATTTAGGGCTTATTCTGAAATTATTTTGTGAACCTTATTTCTTGTTGAATTAAATACATTGATGAATGTTTGTGATAACTGTCATGCATATACTTAGTAACAAACTGAGTGAATAAGTCAATAGTGTTAAGGTGCAAAATAAGAGTTAGTAACTTAATAGGCCTACAATTATCAAATTAACAAATAATTGAAGAGAGATCTTAATTGTGAAATTAATTATCCATAGTATTGCTTCAGATCTAATTGAATAAGTTATGAGTAGTTTTGTGAATTGAGAGATTACAACTCTATAAATATCAAATTCAATTAGAGCTACTTTATTAGATCTTGAGAGAGAGTACTCAAAATTTTAGAATATCTAGGATCAAACATAAATTGAATTAACAAGAAAAAGGGAAACAAAATAAGGATAGAATAATTCCTAAGTCTTCAAACTTAATCAAGCTTAATTTCATTGGCAACTTAATCATTTGATTCTTACTTGTTTCATTTTATTAATTATCTTGATTTATGTTATTTATTTTAATTCACATCAATTGTTAGTACGTTAGACAAGTTATCTTCAAGTAGTTTAGGTGTCTAATAGTTCTTATGGGACGATATCCTTAATACTACAAGATACAATTGGCATACTTGCAGTATTAAGAGTTTTATTATTATGTAAAACTTGCTCAAGGATACTTTTGTATTCCAACTTTATGGATTGGTTAGTTTAGACTTTATAGTAAAGAAATGGTATAGGGAGCGATATCATATCACTGTAGGAGATGGAAACGGTTAAACTTTATATGCATAATGGGAACACGACATAGGAGTATTTTAGGGTTGTTGCATTACATTTAGTAGCTCATTCTTAAGTATACCATAATTTCACACTATACTCCATATTTATACATTCTTATGATATCATTTATTATTTTCATAGTCTTATAATTTTATCCCTTTGACACACGAGGAAGTAAGCAGAGGCAAGCAAAGGTACCCCCAGTCCATCTCTGCTTAGTAAAGTTGTTAATTCCTATAGAAAAGCAGCAACAGCTAGATCACCGACGATTCAACTTTATTACCGAGCCGCATTAAAAAAGATTCTACTCCTTTCACAAATGACAGTTTTAAGCCACCCTCAGAGAAATCAATCTCTTTTTAATGGGAGGTCAGACATCTATGATTATAAAGACTCGGCCTATAAGGAATTAATTTACAGCCCATACCGGGTTCTGTAGAGATGGGCGAGCGCATTGGCACTCAATAGGGTCCATATTGATTGGGACTTCTCAGACACTATCTTTAGGAGCTACTAACAATCGATGGCAGCTATCTAGGCCTACCACCTCTACCAAATCTAACGGATCTAGAATTATGTTCCCTCAAGTACTATACTTGCACAAGCTCCTGGTTCATTCTTTACGTGCAAGGAGGGAAAGAACAAGCGTCGTCATAAGGAGGGACCTATTTTCTCTCTGTTGAATATGTCAGAGGTAGTGGACCCATTTTAGCATGCTATTCATAAAAATGATCTAAGACGAATTCAACAGAGCCAACTTTAGGATCGTTAGAGGAGAATCAATGATCATATGCTTAGTGTGTGTGTTAAGGATACCATTGGAAGATTTGGAGCTTACTGTGGCAGTGACCCTACACTTATCAATATAGACATTCTCCGAGTGATGTGAATGATCAAGCTCTAGACAAATAATCAAGGACAGTGTTTCACTTATTGGTGCAGTACAATGATTAGATGAGGAGGTCCTAAGACAGAGATTCAACATTATCACCATCATCATAACCAATACCACAACCAGCTACCTTGGAACATATTACGGAATACGGAATACATGCACTGGTTAGGTGGCACGATTGTGCAGTTAGCGTAGCATATGGGAGTGCAGAATCGACCTATACCGGTGTGAAGAGAGGAGACAATTGTAGGGCTGGAGAGGTAGTATGCGCCAGTAACCAGAGACAGGATCAACCTAAAGCAGCATGAGGAGCCCAAAGTGTTAGTACGTAATGAGAGTCTTATTAGATAACCAGGATCTACATGAAAGGATCAGAAACGAAAGTAATGTAGAATATCTGAATTTCGATTCCATTTCTGATTCCGATGCCCAAATGTCTTCGAATCTCTCGGAGCCTTTAGCGGAAAGTGTTCACCGACTCACGAACAAGCCCTTTCTACAGTTTCCTTAAATTCTGAGCTTTCCTAACGAGTCAGGAATCCTTATGCTCATGAACGTTCTCTTGAGTAACTGCAGGAGATCTTACCTTTATATAGCTTCCATATCGGGCTTTTCCATCACAAGGCCAATATGGACCCGGTTCACACTAATCGGGGCCCATTTTTTATCCGAACTACAACCCATTAATCTAGATCAGTTATTGGGTCATTTTATTATCTTTATTTGGATCAAATGACGTAACTTAACCGATAATTTATTTAAAAACTAAAATTGCAATTAATGTTAGTCCAACTTTATGAGACATGGACAAAATTGTCTCTAAGGACAAAAATGTCTTATAATCTCCCCCTTAGACAAGCATTAATTGCAGTAGACTCTAGTTTAAAAATAATTTTAAAACTTGGTTAAACCACGCTAATGTATTAGACGTCTAAGTTTTGAAAATAAAACATTTGATCCAAAGATAATGAAAGTCCATCATTCTGTCCCGTAAGGCTTTCGGTACTGAAAAGTATCAGACGCATGTGTCCTATGTGACACAGATCCAATACAATCACGAATATCTAATACCCCACTAACATGAATGGGAAAATGGAGTGTGGCAAACTACGATGATACCTTTATGATCTAAATTGTATCATCTTCGTTTGTAGGTCTCAATTTCTCTAACTTTATGCTAAATTGCTTGTGCTAAACTGCATTAGAGAAATCCTGTTTTCTCTCACCGAATGCTAAATAGCATTAGAGAAAACCTTTATGTTCTCCAACTGAATGCTAAACTGTATTAGAGAACCTTTATGAGATTAAAAACTTATATCTCCCTATGTCATGTCAAACTTTATAACTAGCTGTGTTAAACTATATGCGTCTAAATGACATAGGCTCCAGGTCAATCTGTAGATATGCCCAGTGACCTTCAAATGCTTAAGATTGACACAAATTTTAAGACTTTTATACGTACCATGACAATGTATGATGACACTTAATACTGAGGATAAACGATGATCATCTTTATCAGTAACCATCATACTATCATAATTATCAATAACCATCATACTATCATAATACTTTAAAATGTACAAATGTACATGGAGCAAACATAACGCTCCCCTAACTAACAGTGTCTAAGGACATCAAAACACCCATACTGTATACTTATGTTACAAACATAAGTGGGTGAAGTCCTTTAGTTAAAGGATCGAATCACAATTCCTCAGTCCTTAAATGCTCCAAACCCTATGTCACTTTTCCGTGTCAACATCCTTATGATCAACTAATTGATCTTTAACTGCTATGACCCTGTGATATTCTTCGTCATGAAACAACACTATAACTGCTATGACCCTGTGATATTCTTCGTCATGAAACAACACTATAAGAAGAATACTACAGTAAAACCAAATGGGTTTAGCCTCTGAATGGACCACAGACCACTCAAAAATTAAATTTCTGATTTAAACCGTCTGCGAAGCAGCCCCTTTAGCATGCACTCTGCATGCCTAGTCGAGGAAGTTACTCGTGTCTCTTAGACACACTTCTACAACTATATACCATCTGCAAACTTGAACTGTAACCTTAAGTGAACTTTCGATCATCCGAACACATAGCTAACTTTAAATCTGAATTCCCTATGAGGTTTGGTCTGTTGACTTTACTATATGTCAACATATAATCCTTGATTCCTTCAAGTATCTCAATA
>JAOSBM010000205.1:19442256-19456040 GCA_027568955.1 Erythroxylum tenue
TAAACCCCTTTGAGCTTTAGCCTTTCTTTTTGTATAAACCATATTTTATGCTTTTAAACTTAACCAAATGTCCTACCTAAGTCATAAAGCTAGTGGAACATTTGTGATTGCTGAGTTTGTGGAGAGAACTCGTCTCTTAAAACTCTAACCTTGGGATGCCACAAAGGAAGACCACTCATTTGATAAGTCAAGTATTCTCAAAGAAAGCAAGAAAGCTTTCAATATTATTTCTGAATGAAAATTCCCTTTCAAAGTACATAGAGGGTGCCTATTTATAGGAAAAAACTTCCTAAATTAATGTCCTAAAGAAGAAACAAAATAAAAGGAAACAAATCAATCTCTAAAAGGAAAAAAAGTTAGAAAGGTGTTGACTAGATGACCTTATTTAAAGGAAAACAAACAAGGAAACTAATTAAGACTTGATCTAAACTTATTGGACCTTATAGATCACGTCCTTCTCTTTATTTTTAAGTGGCACATGGTATTTTAAGTGAGTTCTCCCAATTTAACTCCATGTGGGCCTTTCGACACTTCATGTTGGGCTTCAAGGAGTAAAAAAATGCCTCTTGGATCTTTATGAGATGAAATCTGACTCAACAACATGGGCTCTATCTCTTGAAGGTCTTGGATCAAACAATTCAATGCTTGCTTCATGGCTTTGGCCCTAGCCCTTGTCATCGGGCCTCCAACATCTTGTAATGGATCTTTAGGAACATTAGACTTGAATGTTGGGCCTTGGATATGGGAATTTCGTTCAGCCCCTTTCCTTGCACATTCAAACTTCAAATCTAATCCAATTTCAATTCCTAAGCCTCCTATTGAAAGCTTATGTCCATGCAAGTCATGTCCTAGGCTTCCTTGAAGCGGATCACACCATGTATGCTTCTCTTGCCTTTCACATGCCCATGGTTCTTTATCAACTATACATTCCAAAGACAATCTCTATGGGGAGGAAATGGTGAGGATTAGCAATATAAATAATCACCTTTGGGTAGTCATAAGGGATTATAATTACACTCTCAAGACAAGTGAAACATAGGGAGGAAGAAACTGGACCAAGTAAAAACGTAGGGAATTAGAAGAACTAACAAAGCAAACTAGGCTGACAGACCTTAAGCTCTATGGGAATGACTACACCTAGAATAATAAGCGAAGAGGAAGCTGATTCTTGTTGAAGAAGCTAGACCAATTTATGATTAATGGAAACTGGCTGGCACACTTCCCACTTAGCACTATCAACTTTAAGGAACCTAATACCTTTGATCATAATCCAATTGTGATTGAACTCAATACCCCAGTTGAAAGAAGGAGAACCCTATTCAAAATTTTTAACCATTTAATGGAAAAGCCATAATTCAGAGAAAACTCTAAGAAATGGTTAAAACTCTAAGCAAGGAATTCATAATTCCTGAATAGGAGGAAACAATAAAACATTAAAAGAATTACAGAGATGTTAGAGGAGAATGCTAGCAAGACCAGAAGATAATTAACTAAAACAAGAGGAAAAAGACCGAGTAAACAAATATAATAATTGTGTAAAAAACAAAGCTAGAATGCAATGGCTAAAATAAGGGGGAAGATGCATAAAGGACTACATGAATTCAATAAGGGCTAGGAGAAACAAGAACCATATGCAGTACCTAGAAGATGAAGTAGGACAGAACTTTATGATCAGGAACAAAAGAAAATAATAACACTTAAGCATTTTAGCAAATAGTATGGGATAAAAGATAAAGTAGAGCAGAATATATAAAGAGGAGGACAAGGTTGAACTTAATAAAGAAGTTACTGGACAAGGGCTAAAAGAAGTTGTATTTTCAATGAATCTAAACAAATCTCCAGACCCTGATGACTATAATGGAAGATTCTTTCAGAAGAATTAGAATATTATAGGAGGGGAAGTAATAGAAGCAGTAAAAGATTTCTTCATGAAAAGAACCTTCTTCAAAGAGTGGAACAAAACCTTTGTGAGCCTGATCCCTAAACAACAAAATGCCAAGTTGGAGTAGTTTAAGCCTATTGCCTACTGCAACATACTTTACAAAACTATTACTGTGATAATAATAAATAGACTACGAAAGAATCTAAGGAAAATTATTGATCTAGCACAGAATACTTTTATCAAAGGGAGAACAATAAGCACAAACATATTATTATGCCAAGAGATACACAAAAGCTACAAAACCAACACACAAAAAAAGAACTGTACTATAAAGATTGATCCAGAAAAGGCTTATAATTCAATCAATTGTAAGTTCTTGTTTAGCATTCTAAATGCAACAGAGTATCCTCCCTCGTTTAGGAAGTGGATTGAAACATTTGTATTTGTAGCTTCTCTAGCATTCTTGGTAAATGGTGAACCTATAAATCTAATAAGAGCCAAATAGAGAACTGAGGCATGTGAACCCTCTATCCCTATTACTCTTTGTGCTATGGATGGAGATGATTTCAATCACAATTTCATGAAATGTGGAAAATTGTCTAGATTTTCAGCACCATCATAGAGGTAAAGGTTACAAAATAATACATCTAACTTTTGCGGATGATTTATTACTTTTTTGGAGGGCTGATAAACATTCAATCAAAGTACTCATGCAATCATTGGATGACTTTAAAGCCATGTCAGGCCGTAAAAGTAATATGAGAAAGGGTTATTTTATCTATCCTTAAACACTAATTGTGAAATTGCTTCAGAAGTTATGGAGAAGAGCCTACATCAAGTAAATCTCCCTATAAAATACTTAAGGTACCGATTTCACAAGAAAAAAAGTCACCACTACTAATTGTATTGATGGATTCCTTTGAAGGTAGAATAAATCATTGGAGAAACAAGTTTCTAAGTTATGAGGGAAGACTACAAATGGTACATACAATAGTGAGCAACTTAGCAAGCTACAGTATAAGCTACATATCACTATAAAAAAAGTGTGTTGAAGGAGATAGATAAAAAAATGATAAACTTTCTGGGGGGTTCAGGGAATAGAAGAAAGAAAGCAATAGTAAGCTTGAACACAATGCAAAACAAATGAACAAGGGGGATTGGGAATACAATCAGTAAGATTACTAAATGGAGTAAGTCAGGCCAAGAATCTATAGAGGTTATGCAGCAAGAAGGAAGATCTGTGGGTGATAGGTTGTCGTTAGCATACAAATTTAATCTCCTACTTAAGTTGATTTGTAGTATAGTGAAGCAAGCGTATCGTCCCACAGAGATCAAAACACATGAAAGATTTTTTATTTTCAAGCAAAGTATGCGTGAATGTCAAAGTGGAAAATAGAAGTTGAATGCAATATATAGGACCAGATTGGGGGATGTGTTTGCTTGCGTTAAAAGTGAACAAGAAACGCAAGAAGAAGACGTGATTTAAGTTTTAAAAATTAAAACAAAGCTGAAAGTTTTCAAGAGAGAAATTGCTAAGAAAATTTAAGTAAAAGCTCATATTAATTAAAGACCAATTGCAAAGGTTTTCACTAAATCCTTAGGTTGTTTTTAATCATTGAAAATAAATTATATCTTAGATAGGAAAATTAGGGTTCATCAACCAAAGATAGATGCATTCAAAACAAGCATGACATGCAACAACTTCTTGTTACTGCATTAATCCAAAACTAGCATGAACAACACAATAGCAAGAGCATTAATATTAAAATCAAGTCTGCTGAACCTAAGTTAATTTTCAACAAAGCTAGCATGCGTAAAATTAACCTATGTCTTGATCTAACTAATTAAAACCTACATACAAGCTTAATTTTAATTAGTTGTTGCTACATAACCTAATTAATTTATTGTCTAGCAATTAAATTAATCAGTTAGTATACAAATTATTCATGCAAAATTCGAATTCATGACTTCAAATTCACATGCATAATTCAGAAATCATGTGCAGATCAAGACCACAAATTTCCACTCATAGATTCATCAATTGTATACGCATGCTTCTCATAAAAACAATCATGAAGTTAGCTAGTAGCCTTAATAATTGGAAAAGAGAATTTAGTTCATAATTCTAAGTAAAACAAAGTTAAAGATCATCATTGAAAATATAGTGCAGAATTCAGGTATAAGAAGAAGAAGTAGATAAGAAAATAAACTAGGGTTCTACCTAGTGACAAAGAGAAAACGTAGGAGAAAGAAAGAGCAGAATAGAGATTCACGTCAAAAGAAGAGAGAAAACGTGAATACCCCCTTAAACTAATGCTAAAGGACCTTATTTATATTGGAGGAGGTCTCGTAGGAGAGGATTTCTTTTCCAAGTAGAAGTAGGTCTTTCTTTCCTTGTATATTAGGATCTTTATAAAGATATGATTTATTTTCCAAGTAGAAGTAGGTCTTTCTTTCCTTATAGAATTAGGATCTTTACAAGGATATGATTTCTTTATCCAAGTAGAAGTAGATTTTTTTTTCTTTCCTTGTCAAATTAGGATCTTTACAAGGGTAGGACTTTTTTTTCCTAAAAATTAGGAATCTTCATTTCTCCCAATCTACATGTCCCATGATCGTCTGGATTGTTCCTAGATCCATTTCTTGCAATGGTGAACAAGAATCTTCCGAAATGTAGAAATCCTTAGGATTCCTTAAAGGATTAGGATTTCTGCAACTTTGGTCGCCTTAGGGTATTTTGGCCTCCTCATTCTGAAAATGACATCCAAAAGTGCTAAATCTCCCTCTTTAGCATGATTTTCTTCACTTGACACCTAAAACACCTAAAATGATAAAATCAATGTAAGTCAGATGATTTAGACATCAAATGAGAATTAAAAACTAAGTGTAAAAGAATAAAAAGATAAGAAAATATGAGTGCATCAAATTCGCCCACACTTAGCTCTTGCTCATCCTCGAGTAAGGAAAATAAAGAAAGACAAAAGAAATATACTAAGGAAAAGTCGTGACATGCAAATGTAGGGAAACTTTTGTTAAGTGTTATAGTTTTTCTCCTAACCTCCCAACAACATCAAAGAAGCACAAACATCAAAGAAAAAAATGGAACCCATGATATTCAATCCATAAAATTAATGAACTTAGTCTAAATGTAAGAACCAAGCAAGATAGCATATAAGACTTAAGGGAAATCCACTCCATGTCAAAATAATAGGTCCTCTCATTGTTATACTCTCCAACATTCGAAGTGTTTAAGGTACATATGTGTTTAACTCTCATAAATTCAAACAATGCAATGCTCTACCATATGCTTACTCTTCAATCTCAAATATACTACTAAACATACTTGCACAACACAAATCAAGAGGTCTTAACAGGGACGTAACTTGGCTGGGGTAGGGGTGAGGTAAAAGAATAGTAAAGAAAAAGGTTAAGTATCAAGGAAAGCAGGGCATAAAAATAATCAATGACATACATGTCGCGCGCCATGCATAACATCAAAAAATCAAGTACAACTCAACTTTCGATTTGAACTTTCAATTCCAATAATATTGAACAAGAAAATCACCTGGGGAATTCATTTCTTTTATTTTTACTCTCGGCCTCAATCTTTTTCTCTTTTTTTTCATTTTTTCATTTTTGTTTTTGTTTTTGTTCGAATACTCCCCTTAATAATTAAGCACAAAACAAGCCATATATCACAAATAACCAAACATGCGCAACCTTCTCAAGTTTGACTCAACGAAAACATGCTCTACTAACCATAATAGGGGTTAGAAAGGTAAATAAAAAAAGAACAGGATAAGTTAAACATGGGTAAAGTAAAGAACAGATAATAAGCTCAAATGGGCTAACTAGTGGTCAACATGCTTTGGGTTGGCTCTTTTTTTTTTGGATTAAAACCCTAGGGGCCTTTATCATGTTTATGTAATGCATGCACAAATGTAGTCTCATCAAGATATGAAGCAAGTTCTATAGATACAAAGCATTGAACGAAATCACACATCAAATAGACATGTTGAAGGTTCAAAAGCTCACATGGGACAATCATTTATTAAGTCAACAAGTGTAATTTCAAGGTCAGTCCAAATACCATCATGCTCAGAGCTTACATAAAAACACATTCATCAAATTTATGATTCAAAAATCATAGATTAATTCTCATCTATAACATTCATATTCTTATCAATCATTAGGAGATAAAAAGACAAAACCAAACACTTCAGGTGCAAAACATGCAAAAATAGAAAATCTTTTTGGATTTTTGAATTATTTTTTCAATTTGTATGGGTTTTTTCGTTTTTTGTTTTGAATAAAGCATACAAGTACAAGTGAAAACCTTCAAGTTCAAGCAAGAGCAAAGGTCAAGTAAAAGTGAATAAATCCTCGTGTTCTCGTAGGCGTCATTCCTTTTCTCCTCCAACTCTTGCAATTGTAACTTCCTAAAATTTCCAGCCTCATCATAGTTCAATTTACGTTGCTTAATGGCCCAAAACACTTTGTGCTCAAGTTCTACTGGAAGGTGACAAGCATTCCCATACACCATCCTAAAGGGTGACATTCCTAAAGGTCTCTTGTAAGCTGTTCTATAAGCCCATAATGCATCTCCCAATCTGAGACCCCAATCCTTTCGATTGGGTTACACTGTCTTCTCCAAGATAGACTTGATCTCACGGTTAGAAAATTCAGCTTAGCCACTTGTTTGAGGATGGTATGCCAGGCTAGTTCTGTGAAAAACGTGATACTTCTTCAACATGGCCTCAAAGGATTAGTTGCAAAAGTGGGTCCCCCTATCACCGATTATTTCTTTGGAAATGCCAAACCTGTTAAAGATGTTAGCCTTAACAAATTCAACAACAACCTTAGCATCATCAGTTCTAGTAGGAATAGCCTCAATCCATTTAGATACATATTCCACAGCAAGCAAGATATAAAGATAGCCATAAGAAGAGGGAAAAGGACCCATGAAATCAATACCCTAAATATCAAATATTTCATTAAAAATTAAAGTAGTTTGTGGCATCTAATCTCTCTAATTTATGTTACCAGTTCTTTGACGTCTTTCGCATGATTTACAAAAGTGGAATGCATCTTTAAACAATGAAGGCCAAAAGAAACTACATTCAAGCACCTTATGAGCTATGCACTTGGCACCAAAACGACCACCACAAGAATAAGTATGACAAAAAGCAAGTATGGAATTAAACTCATTCTGTGGCACACATCTCCTAATAACTTGATCAACACAGAACTTCCACAAATATGGATTGTCCAAATAATAATACTTAGAATCAGCACGGAATTTATCTTTTTGGGATTTAGACATACCTGGGGGTAGCTCATTAGTAACCAAAAAGTTAACTAAATCACCATACCATGGCCGAGGAGTAGCATGGAGGATGGTATACAATTGTTCATCAAGAAAGGTCTCCTTGACAGGAACGACATCAACTCCCTTAGCATTAAGTCGGCTCAAGTGATCAGCAACAAGGTTCTTAGCTCCCTTCTTGTGCTTAATCTCAAGTTCAAACTCTTGTAGGAGCAAAACCCATTTGATAAGGCGCGGCTTGGACTCCTTTTTCTTCAAGAGATACCTAAGATTCATATGATCAGTGAAAATAACAACTTTTGTGCCAAGTAAGTATGATCGAAACTTTTCAAATGCAAACACAACAGCAAACAATTCCTTCTCAGTTGTATGGTAATTGCACTGAGATTCATCTAATGTCCTAGAAGCATAAGCAGTCACATGCAAAGACTTCCTTATACGTTGCCCAAGAATAGCTCCAACTGCATAGTCACTGGCATCACACATAATCTCAAAAGGAATCTCCCAATTAGGTGGTTGGATGATGAGTGACGTTGTCAACTTATTTTTCACAAGTCAAATGCATCTTTGCATTATTGGGAGAAGATGAACTCAGCATCCTTGGCTAGCAACTTGCATAGAGGCACGACTACCTTGCTAAAATCCTTAATAAACCTATAATAGAAACCTGCATGTCCAAGAAAAGATCGAACATCACTCACAGAGGAGGGGTAAGGAAAGGATAAGATAATATCTATCTTAGCTTTATCAACCTCTAAGCCACGTTCAGAAACCACATGTCCTAAAACTATCCCTTGTTCTACCATAAAATGATATTTTTCATAGTTCAAAACAAGGTTAGTATCCGTGCATCTTTTCAAGATCAAAGACAAGTTTCCCAAACAATGATTAAAGGAATCACCATATACAATAAAATCATCCATAAAAACTTCAATGATCTTCTCAACATAATCCGAAAATATGCTCATCATGCATCTTTGAAAAGTAGCAGGTGCGTTGCATAAACCAAAGGGCATTCTCCTATAGGCATATGTACCAAATGGACAGGTAAATGTAATCTTTTCTTGATCCTCAGGGGCAATAAAATTTGATTATATCCACTATAGCCATTAAGGAAACAATAGAAAGACTTACCAGCCAGGCGCTCAAGCATTTGGTCCATAAAAGGCAAAGGATAATGGTCCTTTTTGGTCGCCAAGTTCAACTTCCTATAATCAATACACATTTTCCAGCCACTTTGTACACGTGTAGGCACCAACTCATTCTCAGCATTCTTCACCACAGTAATGCCTATCTTTTTTAGGAACCACATGGATAGAACTTACTCACTTGCTATCAGAGACAGGGTATATGACACCTGCATCCAAGAACTTCAAAATTTCAGCCTTCACCACCTCCATTATAGGCTTATTGAGCTATTTCTGCATCTCCCTCGAAAGCTTGGAATTATCCTCTAAGAGTATGTGATGCATATACATAGAAGGACTAATCCCTAGGATGTTAGCTAAAGTCCATCCAATGGCAGTCTTGTGGTCTTTTAAGACACGCAATAATCTTTCTTCCTGCATAGCTATTAGATTCTTTGCAATAATCACTGGAAGAGTATCATTAGATCCAAGAAAAGCACACTTTAAATGATCAGGCAAAGGTTTCAATTCTAACTCAGGGGTATGCAACACAGAGGGTAAGACTTTCTTATAGAAAAGAGGTAAATCAGCAAACACATCCAATTTTGACACCACGTAAGAAGATTACAATGTCATAGTAGCATCAATCACATAAGGTTCAAATATCATGGCAGCACTGGCATTAACATCAAAATAAGAGAAGAAGGAACGAATAAGAGAAATATTAACGCCATCGTTACCACTATAAGCACAAAATTCGTGCACCAACAGATCATTGATATCCAAGTCATGTAATTCATGCACATCATCATTATATTTCATTGCCTCATTAAAATTAAATAAGACATGTTCATCATCAATCCTCACAGACAAAGTGCAATCATCACAATTAATCAAAGTCTTAGCAGTCCTAAAAAATGGCCTCCCAAGAAGAAGAGGTGAACGTGAAAACCAAGCTACCAACTTTCACTAACACATCTTCCAACAAACCCAAAGGATAGACAAAAGATCTATCAGTAAGTTGAATGATAGCAAAAGTGCTTTTCAAAGAACCAACATTAAGAGAATCAAAGATGGATTTCGGCATCACACTAATTGAAGCTCCTAACATAGCCTTATCAAAGCACATATTACCAATACACAAGGGATAGAAAATGCACCTAGGTCTCCTTGCGTAATAGGTAATTTCTTTTGGAGAATAGCACTTACGCTGTCTCTTAAGCCAACTATGTCACCATTTCTTACCTTGTTGGCTCTCTTGGTGGTACACATCTCCTTAAGAAATTTGGCATACTTAGGCACATGTCGTATTGCCTTCAGCAAATGAATGTTGATTTCCATCTTTTTAAACAACTCCAATATTTCTTTCTCTTTATCTTCCTTCTTTTTCCAGTTAGAACTCAAAGGGAAAGGTGGAGTTAGCTTATAAGTGTAATCCACAAGGTTAGGAGATACCTTAGAAGAATGAGATGGTTGCTTGGGTTGAGAAGAAGATTCGGCACCCTTCAGGTCAAATAGTGGTGCTGCTGGTTTTGGGTTATTATTTTTAGCCTCCAACTCATCCTCCTCATCCAAAATAATCACTTTGTCTCAGATCTCCTTACCACTCCTTAGCTTAAGTACAAAGGCACTTTCCTTGCCTTGCAGCCTTTGGGATGGCAATTTTCCAAAATTTTGGGCCTCGATTTTTCCAAGGTTAGATGCCAACTGTCCCATTTGCCTATCAAGGTTTTGGATGCCCGACCTTGTCTCTTTCTAAAAAGATTTATAGTCCTATTTAAAAGACATGAAATTTTGCTGCATGGATAAGGTGTTAGATGCCATAGTTTTCATCATATCCATAATCTCATTCAAAGAAGGATTAGAAGAAGAAGAAGGGTTAGAAGGTGGCGGCATAGGTCTGGAAATGTTCAGTTGTGGTTGAAATCTGGGGGGTTGGGTGCTCTTGCTCCATTCGGCATAGGTGGTTGTTGAGGATTCTTATAGCAAAGGCTGGGGTGATCTCTCCATCCTAGATTGTAGGTCTAAGACTAGGGATCATACTTTCTTTATGGGTTAGCATTAAAAACACAACCAACTACATTCACATGGTCAGTAGAATCATCTTGTATAGTAGGACATATATTAGCATTATGACCATGCATGGAACAAATAGAACAGACAATAGCTTGCATATCACCTCTCATGAAGGATCGCATCATAGAAGTAAGCTCATTAACCTTGTTCTCTAAGTTAGAGACACCTACCTCATTCACGCGACTACAATCATCTTGGGTGCTAAATTGCTTGGAATTTGCATCCATATTAGAGATTAAATGCCATACAAGATTCAAATTTAATTAGTTGTTGCTACTTAACCAAATCAATTTATTATCCAGTAATTAAATTAATCAGATAGCATACAAATTATTCATGCAAAATTTGAATTCATGACTTTAAATTCACATGCATAATTCAGCAATCATGTCCAGATCAAGACCACAAATTTCCAATCATAGATTCATCAATTGTTTATTCATGCTTCTCATAAAAATAACCATGAATTTAGCTAGTAGCCTCAACAATTGGAAAAGAGAATTTAGTTCATAATTTTAAGTAAAACAAAATTAAAAATCATCATTGAAAATATAGTGCAGAACTTGGGTATAAGAAGAAGTAGAGAAGAAAATAAAACTAGGGTTCTACCCAGAGGGAAAGAGAAAACGTAGGAGAAAGAAAGAGCAGAAGAGAGATTCACGTCTAAAGAAGAGAGAAAACGTGAATACCCCCTTAAAATAATGCTAAAGGACCCTATTTATATTGGAGGAGGTCTTGTAGGAGAGGAATTTTTTCCAAGTAGAAGTAGGTCTTTCTTTCCTTGTAGAATTAGGATCTTTACAAGGATATGATTTCTTTTCCAAGTAGAAGTAGGTTTTTCTTTCCTTGTAGAATTAAGATCCTTACAAGGATATGATTTCTTTTCCAAGTAGAAGTAGTTTTTTTTTCTTTCCTTATCAAATTAGGATCTTTACGAGGGTGGGACTTTTTTTCCTAAAAAATAGGAATCTTCATTTCTCCCAATCTACATGTCCCCTGACCGTCTGGACTATTCCTTGATCCATTTCTTGCAATGACGAATAAGAATCTTTCGAAATGTAGAAATCCTAGTTGAAGTAGGATTTCTTATAGGATTAGGATTTTCGCAACTTTGGTCACCTTAGGGTATTTCGACCTCCTCTAACGTGCACCACGGAAGGATTGATGTCGATTTGATGATGTTTTCATTGGGTGTTTTGTTTTTGTGTGTTTTTGACCTTGAGGAATTAAGAAGGATTGAAATTTTGAATCCAACAATCAAGAAAATAAGGATATGCAAGGTTTGATTTCTACGACACCTCTTGGAAACTGGTTCTAATCAATCCCGATGATCAAAATAAAAACAAGAGAAACGAACAATCTGAACGCCACAATTGGGAAAGCAATTGATAAGTGAAAGATGGTTCGAAAGGTAATAAGAACAAGAGAATAATGTTTCTCCCTATTGAAGCCGATGGCACTCTAGCAATTCTGGTCTAAAAGTTCCAAAAATTTGACCTTAAGACACATATTTATACCTAAGTTAAATAACAAAAGGTTGGCTAAAAATACATGGAAGCACAAAATAAAACAAAGTCTAAAAACTAAATAAATAAGTCTGATGTGTGGCGCCACTACTGGATCCATGTGTTCTTAGGCTTAAGTGAATTAAATAGCCCACTCTCACTAATAAAATAAGTGGCGCACTAAACACTCTTTGGGCTTAAGTGATGAAGCATTAAAATAGCCCAAGTCTTCTTATCTTCAAGCTCTAAGTGTATTCAGTCCAAGGATTTAAGTTAAATGGATTAATTTGGGCTCAATTCCATTAAACTCTCCTCTAATAGGCTTTGAGTTCGCCATCCTCTCAAGATAAAAGCCCACATGCTTGTAAAGGGTCTATTTAAGTCTCTTAGTCCTAACTCTAGACATAAGTCTAACTGGAATGATGAGCTCGCCCTCGTCACGTATGCCATCTCCACGGTGATCCATACTCCTGCTCACATCTCCCTCCTCAAGAAGATTTGTCCTTGAATCTGAATCCATATCAGAAGGAGAAAGATTACTAATATTAAAAGTTGTAGAAGTAGAATACTCACCTGGCAGGTCAATCTTTTAGGTGGTGTCATTTATCTTCTCAAATACTTGGAACGGACCATCACCCCTAAGATCCAGAGTAAAAACACTAGGCAAAGCATCAAGAGGTTTAGCGTCAAAAACTAAATGATCTCCGTATCTCACCACTACTAGTGCTCTTTTCTCTCCAGTTATTCTCCTCAAGTCTTTTCCCTTAGAAAACAAGCTAACTTTTCTCGCGTTCTTTTCTCTTTATGAGCTCTTCTCTCCTGCAAATCCCACTTTCTTTTCTTCACTTGTGCAGTCACTCCCTATTGGGCCAATCTCTCTTTTCTTTTGGGCCTCTTTTCTATCATCATTTTCTTTATCTCACTACCCAAATCCCCCTTTCTTTACAAAACTTTAACCTGATCCAGGTAGATCTCTTGAGGCGATAAAGGTAGCAAAGTGAAGTTCTTGCCCTTGAACTTGAATGAGTACTTGTTTGCTTACCCATCATGTGATACTCGCTTATCAAACTGCCAAGGCCTCCCCAATAGCAAATGTCCTGCCTCTATGGGAATCACATCACACAACACCTTATCCTCATACCTCCCTACAGAAAATGGAACCAGTACCTGTCTAGTCACCTTCACATCTGCGCTATAATTAAACCACTGTAAATTATATGGCTTCGGATGTTTCCTACATGTCAAGCCCAATTTCTCCACCTTAGTTCGACTAGTCCCATTAGTACAACTATCTCCATCTATGATCAAGTTACACACCTTTCCACCTAAGGAAATTGACAAAAAGTTTAGGATCTTCTTGTGGTCGGGTTCGGTCGAGAAAAAAGTTGTAGCTAGAGTTAATTGGAATGATGTTTGTAGGCCTAAAAAAGAGGGTGCTCTAGGTTTTAAACATTTTCCCAACTAGAATAAAGTGTTAATTGGGAAAGGAATTTGGTTTCTTTTTACTGATAGGAAAGCGTTAGGGGTCAAGTGGGTTAATACTATTATTTTGCGTAGGAAAAATTTCTGGTCTATTTCTCCTAGTAATAATCATTCTTGGAGTTGGCGGAAGATTTTGTCTGTTAGAGACCAACTTGGGGACCAATTTCGATTTAGAATTGGGAATGTATTTCAACTTATCTTTGGTAGAATCCTTGGCATCCGAGCGGAATCCTGTTGGCTCAATTGACTCCGCGATTGATTAATGGGTCAGATCTCCCCATGAATGCCAGAGTTTCAGATGTTATTTGACACGATGAATGGAGGTGGCATCATGTAAATGTGGAGCCTATTCGTTCACTATCTCCCATTCCTTATAACCCAGATCC
>JAOSBM010000205.1:19524230-19534703 GCA_027568955.1 Erythroxylum tenue
TAGTGATGAAAGAAGGAAGATCATCCATCAAATACACCTCTTTCATCTTTAATCAAATGAATGCTAAAAAGGTTACACTACATGCTAAATGACATTTAGCATACAGCCTTTTAGCATTCATTGGAATAAAGAAGAAAGAGGAACACTTGATGGACCATCTTCCTTCTTTCATAACAAAACCGAAATTGATACGTCTCATTTAGGTTAATAGTCTTTTCATATAGCCATCTTAAAGACAAATGAGAAGAGTCTCATTATTGGCTTATTTATGATTGATTAAAGAAGGAAGTGATGCATTTGATGCAAATCTTTTCTTTCCTTTGAGGTTAACCGAAATTGAGAAGGTGTGAGAAGGTGTTCTTGCATTATTTTGACTCTCTCTCTCCTATCTTGCATGGTATAGCCGAAAATTGAATGAGAGGTGTCTCACTTTTGGCTCCTTTCTTCTACGGCAAAATCTCTAAGTTTTCTTCTCCTTTCCCACCAAAGGATCTTATTAACTTATTTATCCAAAAAGAACAAGTGGTAGATCGGATTTGTCAAGGATACAATATCAAGAAGAGGATACAATAAAGTGAAGAGGATACATCACTAGGAGAGGATACATTATCGAGGATAGGATAACATAACGAGGAGTTAAAGCTATCACGAAGGAGTCAGTAATTTTTTCCATCTTGGGATTATGCAAATATTTTTCCTAATACCGTATCATGCTATGCCTGTTGATTTGGTCATATTGCTTCTGCTGAAATTCGATTTATAAAAAAGTTTTGAAATCTACCGTTTTAGCCAAATCCTGCATGCTTAATTTTTTGATCCAACAGGGTAAAGTTCTTTGGAGGAACCATTAGAGAGAAGAAGTCACATGGTAGACTGAGGTGAATATGAGGAAATAGTACCCCCATCTGTTTAACCAATCAGGTAAGAATTTCGAGGTCGAAATTTCTTAAATGGTAGAATTGTAATAGCCCATTCCAAGACTTTGGAATTTATCTGCTATATGAAGTCATATGAGTCATATCATATGAGAATACATGAAGTGCACTTCATTTACATGCATCATATTCACATACATACATGAATCTGATTTAGGACACATTGTAAAGATAGTTTATGCAGTCAATTGATTTATTCCGGGGTATGACATATTTTAAATGTTTATGCTGTGATTGTGTGATTATGAATTGATAATGTCTTAAATTCTGGTTTAATGGAATAAAATTAGTGAATTGGAATTTATTTTCACAAATGGGTGATTAATGAAGTGATATGTGCATCTAGTATAGGAAAAACGTTGAATGATAAGATAAATTGCTATATGGAAATTTAGGTTGACTAGACCTACGAAATAGTGACACATGGCATTATTAAAAGAGTGATAAATGGTGGTATAGTTGAATGACACATGGCCTAGTGGTTAATTGACAAGTGGACTAGTTATCGAATGACAATTGGCAGTGTAAGAGGAAGACACATAACATGGCTCTCCATTTGACAAGTAGCATGACATGTGTCCACCTTCTCATCCACACACCTACACACACAATTTTAACACTTGAAAGACCAACCTCTTTCATATTTTTGGTTAGATGCTCTCTTCCTCTTCTCCTCACCATCGACACCATCACACAACCTACATAACCTTGAATTTTGCCAAAATTTCTATAGCCTTCATCTTGTAAATACAAGCCTTTAATCCCATCTTGTTATTAATGTATGTTTGATGCTTAGGAGACTTGTTTAGCTTGTTGATTGAGGAAATCTTGAGACAAACAAGTAACTATTTGATTACCTTATTGAGTTATATATGAGCATAACATACATAAAGATTGGTTAGGGATGAATTGAGATGAATTTCATGTAAGGTTGAAGATGAGATATGCTGGAATTTGATGAACGAATGTATGGTTTTTGTTTTGTTTTCTGTGCTTGAAAATAGTGTATTATATAGATGGTTTAGGATGAGATTTGAAGTTTAAATGATGACGTAACAATATAGAAAAATGGATATAATGGGACTGTTCCAAAAATTGATAAGTTAGGGTTATTTGTATGAAGGTGAATGATAGTTCTATTTTGATCATGATGCTTGAAAGACTATGATTTATGAGTTATCAATTGAATAATTTTGAGTTGCAATAGGTGATAGAAATTGATGAGGAAATGAAGTATAATTTTGATAAAATTGAGGTAAGATCAATAGATTAGTATGATGGTGCTAAAATTTGGAAAAACATTGAAGGAAAGGGATGGTGAACAGTTTATTCACCCATTCCATTATCATGGAAGCAGCATGAGCTTTTACCCACGATCGTGGGAAATGCCTTGGAGAAGAAAAGTTTTTGTTTTGTCTTTCCACGATTATGGAAAGGTAACCATAATCGTGGGAAATGCTTGGGAAGTGAAAAACTATGTTTTGTGTTATTGTTGAAATAACTAAGGATAAGTTAATTTGGTGTATTTGGATTTGATTAAGGTTTTAAATGAACCTGGAAGGTTGTTTGATTTATTAATTAAGGTTGTGATAAGTTTAAGTTGATAAATGATGTTAGAATTTAGGAATGGATTGCTTGATATCAATTCATATGAATTTGGGAAGTATGAGTTGTTAAAGAAATGAAGGTGTTCTTATGAATGCTAATGTGATGCAAGGGATATAAGTCATGAATTAAGTATGATTGAATGAGAATTAGGAAGTTACGTAGGTATGGAATGTTAGGAACTGATGGATAAATGTTTGATTGAATGAATTTAAAGTGATCAAGAAGTCTTAAGGAATTGATCTAATCACCAATAAGTTATATACAAACTATAATGAATGAATGAGCAAGATTTGTGAATAAGGATACATAACTAGGTGAAATCATTCGAGCATACATTGAACTTGACACATCTACATGCATATGATTAAATATTCATTTGGTTGAACAAGTTAGTATTGTATACTGATTGAACCCAAGTTTTCTATATTATTTTGTGATATTTTCATGGTTTTTGTTATACATTTTAGCTCTTTTTGTTGGATATTATGCTTAATTTAGCTTAGGAGTGATTGTTTTGAATTAATGTAGTTTGAGGGTAAAATTGTTATAATTAGTTAGTAATTTCACTCACTTGGTATATAGGACAATTTATATTTCAAACTTTTGCTTTTCATTGCAGGACACTCAAGAAGTAAAGCCAAGAGTGAAGACCAAGAAATTGCAAATCACAAGATCAAGTAAGAGCCTTTCGGGTGAAGTTTGTTGCGACAAAGGAAATGTTTTGCCGCGGTGAAACCAGGAAATATCACCAACGACCTTTCGAGGATTTCGCTGTGGCGAACCTTCGAAGCAGCAACCAAGACCGAAACATTTTTCAGAAATTTCACTTACCCATTTGTACAAACCAACCCGCAACCCATTTTAGCAACCCTATTTTGGGATAAGTGACAAAAACATAAGGAGGCAGCCACTATATATCATTCTACCATCTTTCTCTCATCTCTCTCATCATTGCTCTCATTTTTCCTCCATTTTTCCACCGTCAAAACCTCAACCATGGGTAGCTCCGATGCATTCTCAATTGTGAAGCTTTCGAGTGCAATGTGTGGCTAAGCGTCTCCTTTCCTCTTGAAGATGCAGCAATGGCTGAAGTTCAATGAGCTTAAAAGGGGAGTAGTTTAATCCAAGTTTAGCTATGATTTATAAATACCTAGTTCTAGGATTTGTGATTTGTAGTTGAGCTACTTGATTATAGTTTTAATCAGATATTGGATATTCATTATGTGTAGTTTGGATCGGTTTATGTAGAACTTTGAGCTTTAATATATAAAGTTTCATATATGCCTATTTTCAATCTATTTGATTCTCTCTTATCTTGCATGGTTATGTTTGATGTTGAGTTGATTGTAGATTTCATTAGACCTATTGCATCGGTTGATCTTACTACACACACTAAGAGCACTTAACAGGATCTTAAGAAATGGAGCCCTATTGATTAAGATCCTGGACGTAAAGAGTACTTTAAGGGTTTATCATTTTGAAGCTTAGTGATTTCTGCCACATTAAAATAAATTTCGAACTACATAGCCAAAACTCATTTTCAAGAGGATTCTATCATTGTTTAGTCACTTGTTTTTCATCTTTACATTTTCTATTCCCAAAAATCCAAAATTACATTTTACATACATTTTACAATTCAATTTAGTTTAGTTAGTGATTTCAAAGATCAAAATCCCCTTTTTCCCAATTAGTTTGCATAGCATGACATATAGGTTAACTTAGGTCCATTCGTTTTAAGTTCTGATGAAGTGAAATGACCCAGGGTTGCATCCTATAGTGCAATCCTTAGATTATTTTTTATTTAACCTCCAAGGTAATTGTTGAAGAGTAGAATATCTCAGTGGAGACTAGTCAGTCAAGCAGTGAGAGTGAATCTTTAGAAGGTGAGATAATGGCTAAAAACCTAGCTCATTTGCAAAACCCTATCCTTAATGTTAACCAACCTAGGAATGGTGATAACAGAGGTAATGGGGAGCAGGAGCAAGTTGGTGAGAATAATCGAAATCATAGAAGGAGGACTATTAGGGAAGCTACTACCTCTGATGTGAATTATGATCCTTGTACTGCTTCTTTCCCTAATTTTGATGTGAATTTTGAGGTTAAAGGATTGCTTATTAACTCTCTTCCTAAATTTCATGGTTTTACAGGAGAAGATCCCTACATTCACTTACAATCAATGTCCATGATTTGCCAAAGCATGAAACCGGTGGGCGCTTCTCTAGATCCAATGCTATGGAAAGTATTTCATCTATCATTGGAGGGTAAAGCGAGGGAGTGGTATATGAGCTTTCCTAAATTTCATGGATGGAAAGTATGGAAAGGAGGACTATTAGGGAAGCTACTACCTCTGATGTGAATTATAATCCTTGTACTGCTGCTTGCCCTAATTTTGATGTGAATTTTGAGGTTAAAGTATTGCTTATTAACTCTCTTCCTAAGTTTCATGGTTTTGCAGGAGAAGACCCCTACATTCACTTACAATCAATGTCCATGATTTGCCAAAGCATGAAACCGGTGGGCGCTTCTCTAGATCCAATGCTATGGAAAGTATTTCGTCTATCATTGGAGGGTAAAGCGAGGGAGTGGTACACGAGCTTTCCGAGACACGTGGCGAATGCCTACCACAGTTAGGGTAATTTGAGAAAGGCATTCTTGGAGAAGTACTTTCTTGCCTCCAGAACTTCATCAATGAGAAAAAAAATTTACTCTAAACAACAAGACTATAATGAGTCCCTCTATGATTATTGGAACTGTTTTCAGGATCTATTGTCAAGTTGCCCTCACCATCAAATAATAGTCGAGTAGTTGGTGCAATATTTCTATGATGGGCTGAAGAGTCAAGACAAGGGTATGTTAGATGCAGCCTCAAGAGGTTCACTGATAGACCTCACAGCTGATGAGGCTTGGGATCTGATTAAGAAAATGGCTTTAAATCACCAGCAATATAGTGCTAGGGATACTAGACGAGTACATGAGTTGGGAGCTTCAACAGTTCACTCTAGAAAAATGGAAAGTCTTGAGTCTAAGGTAGACTATTTGGAGAGTAAAATGACTACTCAATTAGCCCTCATTACTGCAGATTTGAAAAATATGAGTGTGCATCGTCCACCGACCCCTATGGATCTTATTGCACTAAGTTGCGAAACTTGTGATTCTGTGATGCATATTTCAAGTCTCTGCCCCAACTATTATGAAAAGGTATTTGTTGTCTATCAGGGTCGGTCAAATCAGAAATGGGACCCCTATTCTATCACATATAACAAGGGATGGATAACAAATCCTCGACTTGGTAGGAGAAATGAAGAAAGTAGACCTCCAAATAAATTTCAGCGAAGTGGGGGGGGGGGGGGGGTGGTCCCTCTACTAACCAGTTCCCAACTCAACAGTAAGCTTTAACTGTCCCACAAAAGGATGACACAAATCATCTTTTGCATAATATGGTGGCATTGTTGAAAGAGGAGAGGGCTTCTAATGAGAACTAGTTCAATTCTATAGCTTCTCTGATTCAACAAGACTCTTTAAAGAATGCTGCCAGATTCATTGCCCTAGAGAAAAGAATGGAGAAATGGGAGATAAAGGCTGAAAACATCAACTCCTATGTCACTCAGCTATCCAATAACATGAGTGAGCAATAAGCTAGGAGAAGTGGCACTATTCCCTCAAACATTGTTATAAACCCTAAGGGTTTGAATGCCATCACTCTTCGAAGTGGGAAGCAAATAAAGTTCAGTGATCAAGATAAGGAAGTCATTGAGGAGGAAATTGAATGTGAAGAGTTGCCTCCCACACCTATAAGGTTAAGAAGTCTGAAAGCTCTAAGGAGAGAGCTTTGTTAGCGGAAAAGGAGTCCACATTTTTACATAATAAAACAACAAATTATGAGAGCAAACATGAACAAGCAACATTAAAGGAGAATGTTGAATCAAGCAAGCATGGAGCCAATAAAGCCAATGGTAAGGAGGTAAATCTTCAAGACTTTCCTTTTCCTAATTCATATTTGATAAGCAAAAGAATGACTGAAACTAAGCATAAAAAAGATATTATTAATTCGTTTAGTAAAGTGGAAGTCAATAGTCCTTTGCTTGACCTTGTGAAACGGGTTCCTGCTTATGCCAAATGCCTTAAAGACCTGTGTACCCATAAGAGGAAGTTTATGTCCCCCAAACAGGTTCCTGTGTACCTCGAACTTTTCTTGAAAACTAGGACTGTTAAATGAGATATTATTGGCAATTATTTATGTATAAAGAAGAGAAGAATTCTTGAATTTGAAATGAAATAGAAAAGATGGTCCGTTTAGGTTTAACGAACGTTATGTCCGTTAAACGAACCTTCTCGGGTGAAAATGGGCTCCTAACCCCGATACATGTCTGTCAAACAGACATGGATGTCCGTTAAACAGACATTCACTGGGCAGCTTCATGAAATCGTGATTTTTGACAATTTTAGAGGCAGAATATCTCTTTGTGGTCTTCATGAACGTTGTAAATCTTGTAGTCTACTTTTAAATAGTCCAAGAACTAATGCAATCTGAAATCTAGATCGAAAGTTATGGTGATCACGCCAAGATACGTACAAACATGAATGAGGACTTAAACATGTTGGATTCTTTTGGTCATAACTCCCTCATCCGACCTCTAAATAAAGTGATTCTAGAAGAAAAGGATTCCTAAGACATATATATATATCTACATGAAATTGGTACCTTTTGGAGCTGTTTTGGAAACGTTTGATGGAAAGAAAATGAGGGATTAGTTGGGAGAGCATGATTAGAGTATGAACAGGCTTCATTTTTTAAGCATATCTTGATCTATAGAGCTCCGATTAAGATGGTTCTTGATTCAAAAAAAACTAGATACTTAGAGCTATGATTTATTTCAAGAAGTAGAATTGAAATTCTTATTTGAAGATTTCCATATTCTGTTCACAAATAGGAGAAATGGGTTTGAGCATGGTGACTGATCTGTGTGAGCACGCTATTGAACACATTGAAAGGAATTTTTTGGGATGTTATGAGCAAGAAGACGAATCAATGTTGGTTAAAGAGATTACAAGAAAACACGCTCAAGTGTTATGGTATTCTGAAGAGCTGGATTCCGGAAACAAGCGGGATCCAGCATGGGTAAGCAAGAGTTGGGCTCTGAAAACAAGCGAGGCCCAACATTTGTGGTATCAGAGCGCCAGAATTGAGATCTTACATGGGAGTTGTTCGAATTGTGAACATGTCTTAGCATGCAGCAGCGACTAATCCCTAGTCTGAGTCACATGCAAGAGCAATTGTTAAGAGTTTGAGCTGATTGAATTAGTGAGCAAAATGATACACTTTTATTGGATAAATGGAAATGAGAAATAGTATATGGGTAAATATGACAGATAATGATTCAAGGTATTTTGTGGTGGGGGATGCATTGTATGGCATTATGGTGGCATATCCCCAAATCTGATATAGATGTAAATGCACGATCTTGGATTGTTTGAGGAAGATAAGGATATAAGTAGGCATGATGAGATTAAAGTGTGAAAGTGGAATGTAATGAAAATAGAAATTGTTATGATCTTAAGAAGATGAAATTAGAACCAAAGTGGTTATTTGATTCAGGTGACGAGAGTTATGATTGACGGTAAGAATGTGTTAGTGGAATTGAAATCAGAATTGCATGATGATTATACCTCTATAATTTTGGTTTGATTTTGAATATACATATGTGATGATGATAGCAGGTGATTGATAAAGATTTGTATGAACCGTATAGATGATAGTAGCAAGAAACTCTCTTGTGAAGAAGAATTTTTTTTCTGAGTTAGATTAAGTAGATCAGATAGTTTATGTTAAGAGTGATCGATGAAAGAACTGATCAGAATGGAATATGAAATGATTCGAAAGTGAGTATAGGAGTCATATCCCTAGCAAAGACTCAAGTAAGAGAGGTAGAATATGTTGTCGAAAAAGGCATGTATTTTGTTTGATGTAAGGGCTCCAACCATGTGAGTGGATTTCTGAATTTGAGGAGACATTGATTTCTAATAGGAGGAGTATATAGGTTCACGTTATATTCTATGTAAGTATGTTCACGATATAGAAATCTGCCTTGATCAATGTAGTACAATCATAAGAAGTTAAATATGCAAATACATTGCAATGTGTGGAGAAGTTTGTATGCATGAGCATACATGAGAATAAGTCTAAGTGAGGTCCGAGGAAATTCAAGGAATGGAGAAAATCCTTCAAGATAAGAAGTTAATTGGGAAATTGAAAAGAAAGTGAGACAATGTACATCATTGAGGAATCGGTTATTTAAGGAAGTATGAGGATCAATCAGGGGCCACATGGAGTTTGATAATAACTGTTTGAATTAACAAATGCCCCGACCGCATTATGGTAATGAAGATTAAAGTGATCCAAAAATTTGATGATGTATTAAAGGTATTCGAAGAATTGAGAAGAATAGTTGAACACAAAGAGTATGAGTAATGAAAGTAAAGAAAATTTTGAAGAATTATATTGATGTAAAGTTATTAAGAACTGAACCATCAACTTATGCATTATCCATTTGTTTAATTACTCAAGTAAGAATTTCGAGGACGAAATTCTTTGAGGGGGGAGAATTGTTGGACCCCGAACTTTTCTTGGAAGCTAGGATTGTTAAATGAGATATTGTTGGCAATTATTTATGTATAAAGAAGAGGAGAATTATTGAATTTGAAATGAAATAGAAAAGATGGTTTAGATACAAGATGGGTTATGTATGAAAGGTTGGTAGTTAAAAGCTGGAAAATGTAACTGAAATATGTACATTGAGTATGCTTCAGTGTTTTAGCCATAACTTTTGCTCTAGTTATCCAAATGAGATGATTCTTAATTTGGATTAAACTAGATCGATAAGGCTACAAATTGTCTAATAAAATCAAGTTCTAATTCAGTCTCTAAGAATTTCAATTTTTGGATGGAAGTCAAGCGTAGGATAATGTTTTGGTATAAGAACATTCTGAAAATGTTTGGGGTATAACTTTTAGATTATGGAACCAAATTAAATGATTTTGATGTCATTAGAAAATTGAGAGAATGAGGAACATTTGTATAGAAGGAAGTGCTATGAAATTCCTTCAATTGCATGATTAGAAAAAGGTCTTGATTTTTTTTGGAAGGAGTTAAGCATGATTTTAAATAAATTTTGAGGTCTTGCTAGATTAATTATTTTATTTGGATTTAATTACTATGTTAATGTTGGTTGGATTTTAAAGTATGGCTTAGTTGAATTAAGTGGCTAGAGCATGTATGTATGAGGGCATTTTGGGAAGAACACTTAAGTCATTTAAGGTGCAAGGCTTACATGTAAGGGTAAATTGGTCATTGTTCGCTCATTAATGGCAAAGTTGTAATAAGACAAGTGGGCTTACATTTAAGGAAGAAGCAAGCACGAAAATTAGAAGAAAAGAACAAAGAAAAGAGAGAAGAGAGGAGAGAGTCGTTGGAGAAGAGGAGAAAAGAAAGAAAGCCATGCTAGGGTTTGATTTTTCTTGGTTTTCAAGAGTGATTTTGAGTTGATTCTTGAAGGAAAAAGGAAGAGGAGCATGAGAGCTTCCGTTCAAGCCAAGAAACTCCTCATTTGGTGAAGGATCAAGGTAAGGGCATTTTTGATTTGCTGGAATTTTGTAAGGGTTTTGGCTTATATAGCTTAAGAAATGTATGGGTTTAAGTTTTCTAAGATCAATTTTGATAATTATGTCTTATGGGTTTCTCAATTTGGAATCACTATTTTGATTTGGGGATTTTTGCCATTGATGAAGGAGAATAAGAGAGGCAAGAGGAGCAAGGGGAGTAGAGGGATTTTGAACAAGTATAAGCAAGGAATTTCAAGGTGGGTTTCATGTTTATAATTTAAGTAATGAGCCATTAATGTGTTTTCAAAATCAAGAAAGTAAAATGATTTCA
>JAOSBM010000205.1:19570544-19585351 GCA_027568955.1 Erythroxylum tenue
TATCCCTAATGACCTTGATATACGTCCTAGGAATGCCCTTTGCTTCCAAACACCACCACAAGAGGTCTCTAGGAACCCTATCATACGCCTTCTCCAAGTCGACGTAAAACTATATGCAGATCCCGCTTACGTTCTTGGTAGCATTCCATCAGTCTTCGAAGTAGATGTATAGCTTCTGTCGTCGACCTAAGAGAATGCTGGCAAGACAACAAGAGTGAATATTAGAGACAGGTTAGCGATGGTGGTTGGTTTGTGTTGGGAAATATCCAGTTGGATATTTTCTTGATATGATTGACTCCTAAAAAGTTAGGAGATCAGATTTGATATTAGAAATCAGATCTGATATTATGTACATATATTAGGAGATTATGAAAAGATATTAGTTTCCTAGAATAGCCCTATCTATTTCTATAAATACTTGTATCTATGTATTGATGTAATTGATGTGAAATACAAAACAGTATAGAAATTCTGTATGGTATCAGAGCTATACCTGGAAAGTTAAACCCTAGCCGCTACCTACTGTCCCTCATACTACTTCCTAAACTGTCCAAAAAAACCCTAGCCGCCCCACCTATCTTTCTAATCCTATAGAACTATGTCAACCATGTCTGACATTGGTGAATCCTCTAGCCCAGTCCATACACCTCCTCCACACACTTCCTCAGATTCTCATTCCATTCAGATCACTACTATACGACTGAATGGAGATAACTTCCTTTGCTGGTCCCAATCAGTGAGAATGTACATCCGGGGCAGAGGAAAGATTGGATATTTGACTGGTGACAAAAGGGAACCCACGACAGAGGATCGTACACACGGAATATGGGACGCTGAAAATTCTATGGTGATGACATGGCTGGTAAATTCGATGGAGGAAGATATTAGCTCCAAGTATATGTGTTATCACACAGCTAAGGAGCTATAGGACAACATGAATCAAATGTACTCTGATTTGGGAAATCAGTCCCAAGTATATGAACTTACTCTCAAATTGGGTGAGATTCACCAAGGTGAGGATAGTGTTACTAAGTACTTTAATTCTTTGAAACATTTGTGGCAAGACTTAGACTTATTTAATGACTATGAATGGAAATCCCCTGATGATTGTAACTATTTTCGGAAAACAGTAAAGGATAACCAAATTTTTAATTTCTTAATTGGACTTAATGTTGAGTTTGATGAGGTTAGAGACAGGATTATTGGAAGACAACCAATCCCTACCATTGGAGAAGTCTTTGCAGAAGTCCGATGTGAAGAGAGCAGACGGTGTGTGATGCTTGGTAAACGAAATCCTACGTCTACTATTGAAAACACAACACTAGTTGCTAGGAACACTACTGGTCGTACTAAGAAGAATGAGGAAAAGTCACGAGTTTGGTGTGACTATTGCAATAAAGCACGGCATACCTGTGAAACATGCTGGAAACTTCATGGAAAGCCAGCAAATTGGAAGGGGTCGCATGAAGGGAGATTTAATAAAACTTCCTCTAGTGATTCAACTTACTATGAGTCACGAAAAATCCCATCAGCACATGAGGTGGATGTTGGACAGATTTCACAAGAGCAGATTAACTACCTCCTGAAACTTCTGAAACCCAAAATTGAATCCTCAAGTCCTCCTAATGCCTCTGTGGCACTAACAGGTAGGGATTTTACTGCTTTAACATGTACCTTTCCATATAATTCTACTCTTTGGATCATTGATTCAGGAGCATCTGATCATATGACTTGTTCTTTTAACTTATTTCATACTTATGAGTTATGACCCTTGTTCTGGTTATGAAAAAATTCGCATAGCTGATGAATCATTTTCTGTTGTGGCTGGTAAAGGTTCAGTAACTCTACCCTAAAAAATCTGCCTTAAATATGTCCTACATGTTCCAAAACTAGCTTGTAATCTACTGTCCATTAGTAAATTGACCCATGACTCTAATTGGACCATTACCTTTTTTTGATTCATATTGTGTTTTTCAGGATCTAACTTCGAGGAAGATGATTGGCAGTGCTAAGTTGATAGATGGTCTCTACTACTTAGTTGATGATAACTTGACGAATAAGAAGCTCACGGACTAAGTAGTATTCGTTCTACCCCTGCTAAAGAACAGATTTTACTTTGGCATATTAGATTAGGACATCCTAATTTCTCTTACTTAAAAAGAATTTTCCCTCATTTGTTTAAATTTGTGGATTGTTCAAAACTTCATTGTGAGTAGTGCATTTTATCTAAAAGTCATAAGATTTTGTACCTTACAAAACCATATCAACCATCTAAACCATTTTACCTAATTCATAGTGATGTTTGGGGTCCATCCAATGTTAAAAATCTTACCGGGAAAAAAATGGTTTGTAACGTTTATTGATGATCATACTCGGTTATGTTGGGTCTATTTGATACGTGAAAAATCTGAAGTTGCACAAATCTTTCAAAACTTCTATACCATGGTTGAAAATCAATTTTACACATGCATTGGTATACTTTGGGAAATTTCTTAAGTCTAAAGACATTGTTCACCAATCTACGTGTGTTAACACTCCTTAACAAAATGGTATTGCCGAGAGAAAAAATAAACATTTACTAGAAGTTGCTCGGTCTATTATGTTTACAATGAATGTGCCAAGATACCTTTGGGGTGAGGCTGTTTTGACTGCTTCATACTTGATTAATTGAATGTCTAGCCATATTTTACGTTATGCAACACCTTTAGATATGTTTAAACATTCCTTTCCTGAAAATAGACTTTACTCTACTCTTCCTCTTCGGGTATTTGGGTGTACTCCTTATGTTCACAACTCAAGTAAGGGAAACTCTAAACTAGATCCAAGAGCTGAAAAATATGTCTTCATTGGGTATGTTCCTAGTCAACGAGGTTATAAGTGTTACAATCGTTTAACTCAAAAAATGGTTGTCTCCATGGATGTCACATTCCTCGAACATAAAAAATTTTTCCTTCAAAGGGAGAACTCTAATGAAGCAGAAAATTTTTGGGTTTAGGACATTATTGATCATAATATAATTTTTGACGATGAAGCCACTTCTTTAAATCTGTCCATGCCAGAAAATCCAGATTCATTCACAGGGGGAGAAATACTACGTATCGCTCCTAAGGAACGGAATACTGAGCTTCGTGTTTATTTTAAGAGGAAGACTTAAGTGAAAAGTAGAGAATAACCTACAACGCACAGCCTCTCAAATCCCTCGGAGAAGGAGCCTGGGAACGATTCAGGTAACCCTTATGCTACTCTACCCCTTATTGTGTCTAATGATGAACAACACATACCTACTGACCCACAAAATACAACTGATATTCCTACGGATCTCCCTGCTAAAAATTACCTACCCATAGCATTTAGAAAAGGGAAACGGGCCTGCACCAATCATCCCATCTCATCTATCTCATGGGAAACTATCACACAAACATAAATCATTTATTTCTAAAATCACTAATCTGGTTGTGCCAAAAAACATTCAGGAAGCACTTCAAGATCCAGATTGGAGTTCAGCTATTATGGAAGAAGTAAATGCTCTTGAGAAGAATAAAACTTGGGAACTTGTGAACTCACCTAGAGATAAAAGGTTGGTAGGGTGCAAATGGCTTTTCACTATTAAGTCTAAGGCCGATGGGAGTGTGGAAAGGTTGAAGGCAAGATTAGTTGCTAAGGGATTTACACAAACTTATGGCATTGACTACCAAGAGACATTTGCACATGTTGCAAAGGTAAATACAATACGAGTATTACTTTCCTTGGCTGTAAACTGTGAGTGGACTTTACATCAACTAGATGTAAAAAATGCCTTTCTTAATGGAGACCCTGAAGAAGAAGTCTTTATGAGCTTACCTTTAGGTTTTGAGGATACCTATGGGAGAAATAAGGTGTGCAAGCTAAGGAAGTCATTATATGGACTAAAACAGTCCCCTAGAGCATGGTTTGACAGATTTGGAAGGGCTGTGAAGAGCTACGACTATTGTCAAAGCCAAGTTGATCATACATTGTTCTACAAGCAATCCAAAGCAGGTATGAAATCTATTCTTATTGTTTATGTAGATGACATTATCATAACAGGAGATGATATATCTGAAATAGTAAAGTTGAAGAAGAGATTAGCCAAAGAATTTGAGATAAAGATCTTGAACCTCTAAAATACTTCCTCGGAATAGAATTTGTTAGATCCAAGGATGGAATATTTGTGAACCAAAGGAAATATATTCTGGACCTATTGAATGAGACTGGATTACTAGGATGCAAGGCAGCTGATACTTCTATTGAAACAGGTGTAAATTTCAGACCAGTTCAACCCGAAAATGTTATTAATAAAGAGAGATATCAACAACTAGTTGGGAGATTAATATACCTGTCACACACCAAACTTGATATTGCCTTTGCCGTGAGCTTAGTGAGTCAATTTATGCACTCACCAGACCAAGAACATCTGGATGCTGTATACAGGATACTAAGATATCTAAAAGGAACGCTTGGACAAGGTTTAATGTTTCGGAAGCAGAACAATCTTCAAATAGAAGTCTATACTGATGCTGATTGGGCAGGGAGTACTACAGATAGAAGATCAATTTCAGGTTATTGCACATTTGTTGGTGGTAACTTAGTAACTTGGAGGAGTGAGAAACAAAGTGTGGTTGCAAGAAGTAGTGTTGAAGCTAAGTTTCGTGAAGTCCTATGGATTAAAAGAATACTGGAGGAACTACAGATTCCTATTTCAGTTCTTATGAAAGTATATCAATTTCTATTGCTCACAACCTGGTTCTTCATGATAGAATAAAACATGTTGAGGTTGACAAGCACTTCATCAAGGAGAAAATTGAAGAAGGATTAATTTGTTTTCCCTATATTCCAACATCACAACAGGTAGCTGATATTCTTACAAAGGGATTACACAAGAGGTAGTTCAATGTTCTAGTTTCCAAGCTGGCTATGCATGACATATACAAGCCAACTTGAGGGGGAGTGTTGGGAAATATCCAGTTAGATATTTTCTTGATATGATTGACTACTAAATGGTTAGGAGATCAGATCTGATATTAGAACTCAGATATGATATTATGTACATATATTAGGAGATTATGTAAAGATATTAGTTTCCTAGAATAGCCTTATCTATTTCTATATATACTTGTATCTATGTACTGATGTAAATGACGTGAAATACAAAACAGTATAGAAATTCTACAGTTTGGCTTCATTGTAGCAGATAGGAAGGGAGAGTTATTGAGGTTGTCTGCGGCAATAATGTGCAAATTGGATCTTGCCTGTATGGTGGTTTTGAGATTCTTGGATGAGAGATTAGAAGAGAGGAGACCAATGAGACTTTAATATGTTGTAGCTCGTGGATTGGTAGAACTAGAGGATTTGTGTCTTGAGATTTTGGGTATGGGGTGTTTCAACTTTCTTGGTGGGAAGGGAGAGTCAAAAGAAGTTTTGTGTTTGTGATAAGCTTGTGTTCAGGTTTATCAGTTCTAAAAGTGGGGATATATATTTCTTTGTAATTGATGTTTACTTTTTAGTCTAATCAGCTCTCAGTGGTAAGTCATTTATGTCGGACCTTAAGTGGTAAGGTATCTGCCACAGTAAATAAATCTAACACTGTTAGTGACACTCTTTAACAGCGGATTGTCATTTCAGTCAATCTGTTATGTTTAGGGCTTGATTATGCTTTTAAAATGTCAGGGGCATTTGACCTAAAACAATATTGGGGACCAAATTGCACATAAAAATAAATGTGAGACGCTTATTTGCCAGATATTTGCTTTGTTTTAGATTGGGGCTTTCATAGTGAACTTGACATTTTAGTCGTGATATTTTCTTGAGACTGTTTTAGATATTGTCAAGATAGCATATAATATGGATAATTTTTCTTTGTTATTTTGTCTTTGACAGAGGATATAATTGACTGTGCTTCCCATGGAGGTTATTATATATGTTTAATTAACAAACAGAATAATGTTTATGGAGGCTTCCAACTCAATATCCTTAACGTATGGGGTTAGTATGTGGTAGCTGTAGTTCCATTTCTTTTTTTGTTCAAACTTGTTTCGACCTCTTATCTCTAGCGGATCTGATTCCCTTAATCCCTCTTATTGCTCCAAAAATTACATTTTACCTTTATACCCATATTCGTCTACTGTTGTGGTAAAATGTGCTGTCGTATAGATTTAGGCCATTCCTTTCAGTCTTGGTGGTAAGGCTTTTTAATATTGCTCTTGTAACTGTGTTTCTTAAGAATCTTAAAGGACTTCATAACTGAATTTGACTTAGATGTGCAGCTATCAAATTCAGCGTAGGCTTCTACTGACCGGAACTCCAATACAGAATAGCTTGCAGGAACTCTGGTCTCTACTTAATTTCCTCCTTCCAAATATTTTTAACTCAGTTCAGAATTTTGAGGACTGGTTTAATGCACCATTTGCGGATCGTGGTGATGTCTCGCTCACTGAAGAAGAACAGCTATTAATTATCCGTCGTTTGCATCATGTAGGCGTGTTCTCCTTTTAAGTTGGTAGTTTTCTTGGTTATATTTATCCTAATTCATACCCTTGATTCTCAGGTTATACGACCTTTTATATTGAGAAGGAAAAAGGGTGAGGTGGAGAAGTACCTTCCTGGAAAATCTCAAGTCATATTAAAATGTGACATGTCAGCTTGGCAGAAAGTATATTACCAACAAGTCACTGAGATGGGCCGAGTTGGGCTTCATACTGGTTTGTGGCTACTTCTCCATACATCAGGAGTCTCATCTTATTTGTCCTACCTGCTTTATGTTAACAAATGGATAGAAGATACGATTTCATAAGAATCAATGGAAGTTTTTATCTTAATTTACTAAGTTAGGTTGGCACTTCCTCTTGAATCATTTATGCAATCCATAACAGAAGCTGCTGTGTCAGGTTCTAAATGTTAATTAAAAGAAATTTGCATTTAGTATTACCATTAGACAACTTTTACATTTCTAACATAAATTTGCATTTAGTATTACCATTAGACAACTTTTACATTTCTAACATGTGTGATGATCACCATGTGCAGTTTTCTCAAAGTAATGGTTAGGGCTGTCCTTGTCAGTAATGTGATGCACCTGTTTGTTTGGCCTTGTCATCTGATTTAGCTTGTCTAACTAATTTCAAATACTCTTGAAACAACCATCTTTATAGTTTGCTAAAAGTCGAACAACCTTTCTGTAGGTTCTGGAAAATCAAGAAGTCTCCAGAATTTGTCAATGCAGCTTAGAAAGTGTTGTAACCACCCGTACCTTTTTGTTGGAGATTATAACATGTGGCGGGAAGAGGAAATCATGAGAGCATCTGGGAAATTTGAATTACTTGATCGATTGCTGCCCAAACTTCGTGCAACTGACCATAGAGTCCTGCTTTTCTCACAAATGACTCGTCTAATGGACATCCTTGAAATTTATTTACAGCTTCATGATTATAAATATCTTAGGCTTGATGGTTCGACAAAAACGGAGGAAAGAGGATCTTTACTTAAGAAATTCAATGCTCCAGACTCCGCTTATTTCATGTTTCTCCTGAGCACTCGTGCTGGTGGTCTTGGTCTAAATTTACAAACAGCAGATTCTGTCATAATTTTTGACAGTGACTGGAATCCTCAAATGGATCAACAAGCAGAGGATCGCGCACATCGTATTGGACAAAAGAAGGAAGTCAGGGTTTTTGTGTTGGTTAGTGTTGGGTCAATTGAAGAGGTAATCTTGGACCGAGCAAAGCAGAAGATGGGCATTGATGCAAAGGTCATCCAGGCTGGACTTTTTAATACTACCTCAACAGGTAAATTGTAGTTGAATTATATTCAATTAAAAGTTCATTATAATAGCATTTGATCAAGTAGTAAACACATTTGTTTAATCCAATAGAAATTTTTTAGTATTCATTTTCTATTTATGGTCTCTGCAAAGAACATTGGCATTATTTCTTCCTTTGCATTTTAATGAAATTGAGTTAGTTATTTGTAGTCTTTCTTGTACTAGCTGGAACATTTTTTAGCCTTTCATTAGGGCAAGAAATAGGAAAAAGGGACTAGATTTGCGTGCTCATTAACTGATTCTTCGAGTGATCAAGTATTAGTGTGAGAAGCTTGAAGAGCAGTGTCACATATTTCCATCTCGTCACTGTTACCCTGATCCATTACTTGCTTATAGAACCATATTATGTCTTAATTTACATGTTGATGGTAAGGCTTCCTTTATTTCTTGTTAGAAATGTGTCTTGCATACTCCCTCAGAGATTTCCTTCTTTGTTTGGAAATTGAATGCTATATCATGATCATTTGCCCTTCCTTGTGCAGCTCAGGACAGAAGGGAGATGTTAGAGGAGATCATGCGGAGAGGAACAAGCTCTCTTGGAACGGATGTGCCAAGTGAGAGAGAAATTAACCGCCTTGCAGCCCGATCACCAGAAGAGTTTCGAATTTTTGAACAGATGGACAAGGACAGGCGGCAACAAGAGAATTATAGATCTCGTCTCATGGAAGAGCTTGAGGTACCTGAATGGGCATACTCTGCACCTGATAATAAGGAAGATACGGCCAAAGGTTTTGACCAGAACAGCACTGGCGTCTTAGGGAAGCGAAGAAGAAAAGAGGTAATTTATGCCGATAAATGGAGTGATTTACAATGGATGAAGGCTGTAGAAAATGGGGTAGATGTAACCAAGATTTCAAATAAAGGAAAGAGGCGGGAGAATCATCCATGCCAGGGCACTGAATCAGCCAGTAACAGTGTTGGAACAGAGAAAAAGGTGCTAGAATTGATCCCTACTGCAAGTGAGGGTACCAGTGAAGAAACCTTTGGTTCAGCCCAAAAGAGACTCAAGAATGATGGGGTTACTGAGAAACCTGAGCATCGTCAGAGTGCTGAAAGATCTGAACATCAAGGTGTCAGAGGGAGTGATTGGGGTGGACAAATGATAACATGGACTACCCACAAGAAGAAGAGATCCAGCTACGTCGTGCAGAGTTCATCCTCTGATTCTAGGGGGCAGAACTCTAGCGGAAGAGGAAATGGTTGGGCTTGATATGAACAACCCGCCTAGAATGCAGCAATTCCAATTTGATATGGCACCAACTTTAGGAGCCCTTGGTTGCTGTTCCAATTTGATATGACCACAGGCCCAGGTGGGGTTCAGGATTGTTGCTATGAGCACTTACAAAGCCAACGTGTTTACATGCACTCCATCCACAGGCATAATTAAGCGGAGTCTAGATCTTCTGTCCAGTTTTATGGTGTCTTATTGTGTCCAGTGAATCTCAGCCATTCATTTATGCGGGCTCCACGTCTATTTATGTGGGACCCATACGGGACCCGCATAAATAAATGGCTGAGATTCACTGGACACAATAAGACACCGTAAAATTGGACAGAGGATCTTGTCTCAATTAAGCGACCCAGCAGCCAATGTGACTATCCTCATTTAGAGTTCGCTATCGGGTAATTTCAGAACTGACGTCGTCTTCGGAGAGGTCGTGTTCATACTTGTAACATTATATATTTCGAAGAATGTATTCTGTTGATTTATCAATTGCATGTGACAAGTGATATAAATTATTACTTTATTTAGTAAAACCTTAAATATTCTTCTTTTCGAATCTCATGGAACAGGAAATCATTAACGTCAAATGCTCTCAAAACACCTTCTACACGTGGATTTCAACTTGTAATCTTTAGGGACTGTTTGATTTTATATTTTAATAAAATAAAGTAACTTTATTAATAATTTAAATTTTATATATTTTTGAAGATACTCTAAATTTAATCATATTTACTAATAATTATTAAATTTAATTACAAAATAAATAAAAGTTTTAAGTAAAGTTAAATTATTCATAATCTTTTATTAATAATTAATTTTATTTCATGAATTAAAATTGCCCTTTTTAAAGCGTTGCATTATGAACCACACTCTGCAATAATGTCTCCTTGGCTCATCCTAGGTGATTTCAATGCTACAATAAGTTCTAAGGAGTCTGAATGCAAAACAGCTCACAAATACTACTATGAGGACCTTAAGAAGTGTCTCAATGACATTCAAGTTTCTAATCTTCCTTATGATAGAAATTTCTTCATTTGGAGTAACAAGTAGAACGAAAACTCTTTCATCATAAGGAAATTAGACAGATGCTTAGCCATCTTGGAGTCGTTGCAGAATTTCCCTCACTCTCAAGCTCTTTTTCCTAATACTAAACTCTTTGATCACTCCCCAATCTTGGCAATCCTCAACTTTACCAAAATAACCACACACCTTCCTTTCAAATTTAACAATTTTCTTACTGGTCTTATAGGTTTTTTTGATGTGGTGGAAAGACGCTATAATGTCTCCTTTGCTGTTACTAAAAAATCCATACTCATGCGGAATCTCTAGTCCATAAAAGAAGAAGTCAAGCTTTAACAAAAAGAAAAGCATAGGAAATATAAATCATCTAGTATTGACTGCAATAAAAGCTCAAGAACATGCTTAATTTGCTGTCTAGTGTAATCCCACTTCCAACATCCTCATTGACAAGGAGAAACAAGCTTTGGAAGCTTTTTCCCAAGATTTGAGCTTCGATCACTCCTTATTCGAAGCAAAGATCCATAGTGGATTGGCTTCAGCATGGAGACAAGAATTCAACTTTTTTTTTCATAAAGCAATTACATCTAGACATGCTTTTAACATAACTGTTTCCATCTGTCACTCAAGTTCCACTCTGGAATCCCAACCCTTGATTATCAAAGCAGTTGAGGATCACTTCACCAATTTGTAAGGAACATGGTCCAATTTTTAGTCCTTTGGTAGACTAATCAAAGAAATCATCCAAGATCAACTATCCCCATATGAATTCAGAATTCTCCCCTACACCAATCTCCATCTAGGAAATCAATTAAGCCTTTAAAACACTACATCCCAAGAAAGCTCCAGGTCTAGATGACTTTAATGCCAATTTTTTATTCAATACTTGATATATTACCAACAAGATGGTGGTGGAGGATGTGATGGAGCTCCTCATCAAAGGAAAATTATTAAAAGAAATCAATAGCACCATGATCATGCTAGTTCTCAAGGGTATTTTCCCTAACAACTTTGGAGACTTTCGAACCATTGCTTGTTGCAACAAAGTTTATAAAGTCATTTCCAAAGTGCTATCACTGAGATTGAAAACCATACTTTTCATTCATATAGATCACAATCAAGGAGCGTACATTGTTGTAAGGTCTATTAGTGACAACATTTCTATTTTTTAGGAACTTTTCATGCATTACACAAGAAGAAAAGGTATTGGGCCCCGTTTTCGAAGCTTAACTATCCGGTTCGGAGTCAAAAAGCGCAAGCGGGTTTCCTTGCAGGGTCATTCCAATGAACCCTTATTTCTTTTTATCAATCTTTTGAAATTAAATTCCAAAGGCTATCAATTTTTGTGAAAAGGTAGAAAAATGTGTTAGGAATCCATCGCTTCAAGAATCACTTCATTTAGAGGTCGGGTGAAGAAGTTATGGCCAAAAGAATCCAACATGTTTATGTCCTTACTCATATTGTACATGTCTTGGAACAATTGCCATAACTTTTGCTACAGATATCGGATTGATTTCCTATTTAGACGGTTTGAAAGAGGACTTCGAGATCTACAACTTTTATGAGAAACTAGAAGCGAGATTCAGCCTCTAAAAGGATCAAAAATGGAACCGAAGATATAAGATGAATAGTGCATAAGACGATGCACAAAACTAAGAAGGTACAAACTAAGACGATGCAAACTAAGACGATGCAAACTAAGATGATGCAAACTAAGACGATGCAAACTAAGACGATCTAAACTAAGATGATCCAAACTAAGACGATGCACCGTTGGAAAGCTAAAAAAATTAGCTACCACTTCCTAGAAGACAGCTTTGTCTAATCCAACCTAGATTATTCTAGATTTTCCCCAGAAGTTAGAACACTAATTTTACCCCTATAAAAGACCTGAAGTATGAAGTACAATATAAAACTTGGAAAATCATAAGCAAAAGTAATCATATTTCATTAACAAAACTAAATACAATTTGAGCTTAGCTTTAATTACATATCAACACGCTCATCAGTGGCTTAATACAAATACAGATGGATGCTCAGTGTTTGATATGCTTATAAAGCTAGCCAAATGTTACTAACTTAATACAAAAAACGCCTAGCTAGCTTGGAGTATCCAAATGCCTTGCAAGGATCACTGATCTTCTCGATCTGTACCTGAGGAGTGGGAAAAAATATTAGGTTGAGCTACACAGCTCAGTGGCTAAAATATTTATAGCCATTGGCAATGAGCCATAGAATCAAACATATATGAGAATATTCATATAGGCCAACAATGAAATCTCAGCATTCACAATTCCAATACATCATCACATTAAACACATTTGATGTAATTTATCATCCAAGCATAACACACAATTCGCATCATAACTTAACATGTCAAAATGCAAATGCACACACAATTTGGCTTGAGGGTTCCGTGAACAAAACAGAGAAATCGAAGTTTACACCGTGAACAAACGAGTCCACTTTTCAGATCTCGTGAGCCATAAGCAGGCAGTTGGGAGAAGGCTTTATGTCAACGTGCACATGACTACGAAACGGTCCCTCTCTCGTCCAAACACAATCAAATCTCATGCTTAATTCAATCGTTCTCAATCTCATTTGCTCATGCTTTTTCTTATACAAAATGCCATGACTCAATTCAATGGAATAACATGATCATACACATAATTCAATTTGTTTTATCACAATGTCATACATCATAATGCAATTTCCACATCACAACATTTCAAGAAAGTCATTTTAAAACACAATACACACACAAGGAATTTTGCCCATTACACAATAACTATAAATAAATTACCTACCTTAAAATCTTGAAAATCCAAATTCAATGGGTCCCTTCCTCTTGCTCTTGGGTAGGTTATTCTTGATTGTCTAACACAACCAAAATTCTGATTTAATTCCAATTCAAATGGAAATCCCCCAAATTTTCATAATCATAAAGAAAATGGAATTAACACAAATCAAGCTCAAACTTAACCTACCCATAGTCCATATAGGTTAGAAACCCAAGACCTACCTTAGAAACTCATCTTCTTCCTCCAATCATTCCCAACATAAAAATCCCTTTCTCTTTCTACTTCTGCACTCACAACATAACCCATTTCTTTACTAAAGCAAGAAGAAAGATGAAGAACTTACCTTAAGAAGCTTGATTCTTCTCTTCGTTCCACGAATTTTCCTCCTTCTTCCCTAGCTTTTTTTTCGAATTTTTCTTCTCTTCTTCTTTTTATTTCACGATTTTCTCTCCCCCTCAATGGCTTTCACAATTCTCTCTTCCTCCTTCTTCTAATTTTAAGACATCAATTAGCCTATTCTTCCAATTATGCCCCTCACTTACTTGGACTTTCCCATTTTACCCTTCTTTTGTCTTTTATGACTCTACTAACTACTTAAGCTAACTTAATCTCTAACACTTCCTTCTAATTTCAATTTCTAATCCTTCCCTCAGAGTTCTAATTAATGACCCAATAATAATAAAATAATGATTAAACCAAAAAACAAACATAAATACATAAATACATAAAAGAATAAGTAAAATTTAAAACGAATCAGGATCCAACAAAAGGTCCCAAAAATTGTGCTATGAAAGTGAACTTTTAAAAAGCATATGACATACTGGATTGGTCTTTCTTAGTTAATATACTACATGCTTATGGATTTCCAACATATTTCATTACTTGGATACAATACAACATAAGTACTGTTACCTTCAAAGTTTTCATTAATGGAGTATCCTTAAAGGCAATCAAGGGGGCAAGGGTTATTAGAAAAGGGGATCCTCTTTCCCCTTATCTGTTCTCACTTGCAATGGAAGTACTTAATAGGCTCCTTGTCAAAGTAGTGGATAAAGATTTCAAATTTAAATTCCATGGTAAATGCAAAAAGTTGAAGATCATTAGTCTAAATTTTGTAGACTGATTGCAATTCAGTCTCCTCTCTTAGTACTATTCTTAAACTCTTTAATAAGATGTCAGGATTAATAATAGCAAGAGTGCTTTATACATATCCAGAAGTGCAACCAACATTGCACCTTTCGTTGCTTCAATTATTAGATTTAAAGTCCAATAGATTTAATAATTTTGTATTTTAAGTTAGTTTATGGAAAACACAAGGCTTTAGCCGCATTTCAAGTATTACTCTTCATGTATATTTTGTATTTTTGGGTTATGAGACCAATGATGTATTGTGGCTTGAAATGCCCATTAAAGCTTTGTAAAATTCTTTTCTTTTGATGTTAATGAAATATATTTACGTTTTGCTCATGACTTTCCAAGTTTTCGCATTGCATTCTGAAACATTTTATGGAGGTAAAATCTGGGTTTTGACTTCAGGGGAAAACTGTATTAATCTAGACTGATTTAGACAAAGTTGTCTTTTTGGAAATTTTAGTTTATCCTATTAGCTTTTCAACGATATAGAGTATGAAATTTTTGGATATCGGAGTTGAGAGATATGTTCTTTATAAGTTAGTGATGCTGCACAGGATGTATACGGGACAACTACAGTAAATTGCGATTTTGACCCTTTTGGAGACAAAATCTCTCTTTGGGGTCTTCATGGAAGCTGTAGATCTAGAAGATCTCTTCAAAACCCTCTTAGAATGACCTTAATCTAACATCTAGTGAAAGTTATGCTATTGTCCCAAAACAGGTACAATTATAAATTGTGGACTTATCAATGCTTTTCTATAATACATTTAGGCTTGAATGGAACTTGAAATGTACT
>JAOSBM010000205.1:19638426-19651203 GCA_027568955.1 Erythroxylum tenue
GACTTCCTTTGTCTGCTTTTGGTATCGTCTGTTTTTGGTACTAAGCTTCCGTCTGCTTTTCGCTTCGTCTGCTTTTGTACTAAGCTTCCGTCTGCTTTTCCGCTTCGTCTGCTTTTGTTCTTAAGCTTCTGTCTGCTCTTCTGCTTTGTCTATTTTTGTACTTAAGCTTCCGTCTGCTTTTCCGCTTCGTCTGCTTTTGTACTTAAGCTTCTATCTGCTTTTTAGTTATCTTCTTGTTTGTTCATTATCAAAATTTATTTAATACGTAAAGTCATTTTTGACTTAACATAAAGGGCATTTTAGGCAAGTCACTTAAGGATGAAAGAACATAAGCTTTTAAATAAGGGCAAAATGGACTTTGTGCAATCATTAATGGTATAAAAGGGTAGAAAATAAGGTTTCTTTCATTACAAAGAAGCTAAAAACGTGATTAGAAGAGAGAGGAGGGAGAGAGTATCATATAAGGAGAAAAGAAGGGAAAGAAAGAAGAGCAAACTAGGTTTTAATTTTTCTTAGCCTTCAAGATTGATTTTTGAAGTTGTTCAAGAAGGAAAAAGAAAGAGGAAGATTAGAGCTTCCAATAGAGCCAAGAAGCTCATCGTTTGGTGAAGATTCAAGGTAAGTTGATTTTAATCTTTTGGAGTTTTGAAAGGTTTTTGGTTCAAAGAGCTTATAAAATGTATGAGTATAAGTATTCTAGGATCAATTTCATGCATTTGGTTCTTTGGGTTTTCCAATTTGAATTCTATTGATTTGGAATTTTTGTCACTGTTGAAGAAAATCAAGAAGGACAAGAGGAGCAAGAGGAGAGGCATATTTGAACAAGCCATAATCAAGGACTTCAAGGTGGGTTTCACTTTTATAGTTAAGAAATAAGCCAATAAAAGTTTTCTGTCAAGAAATGACAGTAAATAATTTTGCAACTACCTCATTCATGCGCATTTAATGTTTTTAAATGCTGCAAGATTGTGCTACATGTTTATACGTGATTTGTGTGATGGTTTATGAAAAGTTGTTTTTAAAATGATTCTTTGAAATGATGCATGATTATGAAACCCTACTTTTGAAAATGGTTTTTACGGTATAACAAGCATGTGAAAAGCAAGGTTTTAAGAGAATGTGCCATTGTGGGCATCAAGCTTACAAGATTTTAAAATCTGTGTTATGTGGATTTGTGGTAGTCCCTCAAGAATCGTCACGTGCACGTTGACCTAAGTCTAGGCTTCTCCCGCTTGCTTGCTAGTGGCATGGAATTCCCTCAAGGATTCTCTCAAGAATATACGACTACACAGGACCATTATATTGGAAATGTGTAGCACGTCATGTTTCAGATTTACCAAAACCATTCGATATGTTTATGTGTTCATAACAAGTTGATATGAGTGATGCATTCATGATTTGCATACATATGAAATTTCTGCATTGAAAATGATTTATAAATATTTTTGCTTGTTACAAACTATAAAATTGTTACCCACGGGCTCTAAGCTCACCCCCGCCCCCAATCTCCTCCCACACATTTAGGTGATGAGCAGGATATCGAGTAGGTCAAGGGGTAAGGCAACACTCCTAGTTTTGGTTATTTTGTATTTAAAGCAAGGCTTTAGTTGCATTTTGAGCAAATCATAGTTCATGTATCTTTTGTATTTTGGGATTTTGATGTATCAGTATATTTGTGGCTTGAAATGTCCACTAAAGCTTTGTAAAACTTTTGTCTTTTGCTGCAAATGAGATATGTTTGCATTTTTTCCCCTGACTCTCTCAAGTTTGTGTGATGTTTCTTTTAAATTTTCATAAGGGAAAAATTCGTGTTCTGACTTTGGGGGAAAATCTGGATTAATCTAGGCTGATTTATGCAAATGAGTCTTCTAGAAAGTATTAGGCCTTTCTTTTATCTTTCCAACGGTATATAATATGAAATTTTGGACATCTGAGCTGAAAGTTATGGTCCTTATAAAGAAAGATGTATCTTCTACGTTTTGCTTCTTCTATGTTTTGTTTCTTCTGTGATGACGTGTCGTCTGTGTTTTGATTCTTTTGTGATGATGTGTCATCTATGATGACGTGCTGTTTGTGTTCTTCTGTGATGACATGTCGTCTGTGTTTTATGTGATGACGTGTCGTATGTGATGACTTGTCGTCTATGATGACGTGTCGCCTGTGTTCTTCTGTGATAATGTGTCTTCTATGATGACATGTCGTTTGTGATGACGTGTCATCTGTCTTTTGTTATCTTCTATCTCCTGCTCCATTTCTCCAAACGATAGAATCTGTCTTTGAGTTCTTCATAAAAGTTGTAGATCTTGAAGTTCTCTTTTGAACCATATGAAGAACACACAAATCCGATGTCCGTAGGGACAGTTATGGCAATTTTCCCATTTGTCTGTCTCTTTCTGTTAGTCTTTTTTTTCATTTGGTTTCGTCTGTACCTATCTTCTGCTCCATTTTTGACCCTTCAGAAGATAGAATCTATCTTTGAAGTCTTTATGAAAGTTGTAGATCTTGAAGTCGTCTTTCGAACCATACAAAGAACACACAAATCTGATATTCGTAGTGAAAGTTGTGGCAATTTTCCCCATTCATTTGTCTTTTTCCATTAGTCTGTTTTTTCATTTGGTTTCGTCTATACCTATCTTCTGGTCCATTTTGACCCTCCAGGTGATAAATTCTGACCTCAAGGTCTTCTTCAAAGTTGTAGATCTCAAATTCCTCTTTGAAATAGTCCTAATATGTTCTTAACCCGATATCCCTAATGACAGTTATGCTAATTACCCCAAGGCAGGTGTAATATGATTGAGGTCAAAATCATGTTCAATTCTTTCAGCCATAACTTTATTATAGGATCTCCAAATTAATCGGTTCTTATCTCTAAATAAACTGGAGATATAGAGCCACAAATGTTCTGAACAAGTCAAATTGAATTTCCTACTTTAGGTTCCCAAGCATCTGTTTGGAAATAGTATAAGTAAGTTGTCTTGGTGGGGGCACACCACCTTTGTAGGACACATGTCCAGATGTCATTTAGGATGTCGGGCTTGTGACTCACGAGAGCGGGGTGTCCAACAATATAATTTTTTATAATAAAAATATAACCCTCTATTTTATATCTCGAGTCCAACATAAAAATGTCTGTCAAGTTTTGTCCTATCATATACCAATAAAAATTGAGTTTTTCCATTATCTGCTTTGTCACAACATGGATCACCTCATTGTAATAAAATATCCAACAAGATAAAACTTGTTTGATCTTCACATGATGCTAAAGCAAATTTTCATAGTTGGATATTTTTTTCCGAGAACAACTCAGTAGCATTATAAAATATTTCCAATTTTGCACAAATCTCTTTAGCCAACTCTTATTGTTGTTTTGTTGGCAAGCAAATATACTAAGAATCTTTTTGTATTGGCTTGTTGAACACCTCAACATAATTAGTTATCAACTCCAATATCTTGAATGTTAAATTACATACGGTCAAACCATCCAAAACTATCTTTTTAGTACGTAAAGTTAGTACTTGTCGTGTAGTTTCTTCAATTTTTTTTTTACTATTTTGGATGTTACACTCTAATAATTACATTACTCTGAAACAAGTCTACCACTTCCTTTATTACCTCAAACTCATCATTCAAAATCAAATTCACGATATGCATAAAACAGAAAATGTGTAATAACCTTCCACCAATCAACAAGCTCCTAACCCTCAAATTGTTCTTCAAATTTTATATCATTAAATAATTTGCGCTATAGTTATCTAAAGTTATAGTTGAGAGCTTAGTGTTGAAGTTCTAATCCATTAAGCAATCCACCATCACGGTCCATTTAAAAACATGAACAAATATCAATTATAATATAATCAATAAATAAGTGACAACAATATTAAAGAATGTAATTTACCTCAATAGTCGACTGTATAAAGTCCAGTTGTTGACAATGTAGTGTGCAGTCACAACCATATAACCCCCTCTTTTGGTTTTTAATTGTCTACATATTTGATTTGATGGCTACTCGTCTGTGAATGCTCGACAATATCTTAAATATGTTTTTTTTCTTTTGATCTCATAAATCTTGAAAATTTTGAAGGTTGGTTGGAGTGAGATAAGCAACATCTCGAAGTTTTTACTATTTACAATAGAGAGTAGTTGTACATCATCCAATGATCATCTTAGCTATTAAAACTTTGATTTATTGCAATCATAACTTATGGCAGTCATTTCATTCTTCCTTCTCATTAGGTTAGGTGTAAACAATGTTTAACCTTATAATATCATCTTCTTTCTATTGCATGACTCCATGTGTCTCTCTAAATGAGAGGTTTCACCTTTAGAAATCTTAGCCACTATCTTGTCACAATATTTACATTCGAACTTTTCAAATCTATACATTTATTTATTCTTATTTAAGTGATTCCAAACATCACTTCTTTATGAACTTGTTCTTTCAACCTAAATCATCTCATTACTTGGTATCAAATTAAAACTCTTTGCTAGTATATTGTTTGGTACCAAATTAAAACTTTCCAATGAAAGAATATGTTCATCCATCTGAAACAATCAACATGTACAAGCATAAAAGTTTTTCATAGACAATTACATGTATACATACACTTTAATTTAACATGTATACAAACTAGATATAACGAGCATGACCTCATTCTCAATCTTTAAGATAAGGAAAGCACAAAAATTCTTTCTATAGATGGGAAACTTATTATTATTTATGGTTTATTGTTATCGAAGCAATCTCAAACAAATTTTTTTGGAAAAAATGGCCATCAAATTGTAGCAATATTAAATATAAAATGTTCTTGGATTACATGTAGAATTTAGTCATCGGAAGGTCTCTCAAGCATACAATAATCTCCTAAAAATAACATAGAGATTAACAAATGCATGATCATACCAGTCCCCTCAAATCCACAAAAGGAGAACTTTTAGATTGTGAAACACTCATTTTCAATTCTCCCTTCATCTTGTACATACTAGATAATAAATTGAAGCGTAAGGAAACTGTAATTATATACAATTTAGCATTTCAACATCAATTTAATTCCACATTAATAAGAATTATAACAACAAGAAAAATCCATGATGATGGCTTAAGCATTCAAATCCTATTACCAGGAGAGGGAAATCAACACTACACCAAAACAAATAACAAACATTAAAATGAAACTACAATTAGTGCAATAGAATTGGCGATTCAAACAAACCAAAAAGGATCCTACCACTAACTATCAACAGAGGTTTAAATCTTACTGCCTCCCGTTCAAAATTGCATAAATGATGGGTGATTCATATATTTCTTGCTTTAAAATAAAAACTTTTACTTTTTATATAATTTATTTGAAGATGTTTATTTGTTCCAATATATATAAATAAATTTTTATTCTTATACTAATTTAATAATGAAATTTTATTTTCCCTCTACTAAAATGGAATTTTTGACCCATCCTTAGTAAGATACATATCCACTTGGTGTTTCTACTACATGACAAGATAAGAGAAATATGTTAATTTAAGAAGAAAGTCATTTTATAGTCAGATCTTCTAAGAATGGATATAATTCTCTTATTTTTCTGGAGTTTCTAGTTGAAGAGTTGCCACTTTAACTTAATCCTAGAAATCATAGGCTTAACACACTTGTGGCATATGGATTACAACTCAGTATCATACCCCATATTAAGAGGCCGATATTATAAACTTAGATTTGTTAGAAAAAAGAAAGTAATCTTCCATAAAATTCAAGAATACATGCAATTCTATATGTCCTTAGAAACTTTGAATCAACTAATTAAACATTTAAAAATTCATCCATTTAAGTCTATTTCCCAAAACTAAAATCCTAATCTTTTAAGCTTAAACTGTAACGGGTATTACATTGAAAGGGATTGGTAGTAGTTGTATTACAAAAAGAGAGTACTTGAAACTTTAATGTGGATAAAAACATAACTCCATTATAATAACACTAGCTTACCTTTGACAAATCGCGATTCGTGTGGCTGATGAGCAGAGGAAGCAGAGGCAATATTAGCACCAAGTAAAGGGAGTAGAGGCTAGCTGAGCATTGAGAAATTGACGACTAAAAGGACTTCGTCAAAGAGGAAGCACTAGAGTAGAGGGATTTTAGTTAAAGAGTAATTACTTTACAATGAGTGTGTGACTTTGGCTGAAGAGGGATAAGGGATGGTGTTAAAACAATGTCATTTTGCTACCAATTCTAACAATGTTTAATGAAACTACATTGTTTTAACTAACATAAAATGATGTCATTTCATATATATATTTGAAGATATGGTTTGGGCTTGGTTAGGTTACGACGATATGCTCGAGTCTGAGCCTAAGCACAGCTCGAAGCATAAACAATTCTAAAATAAAAGTTTCGGTACTGTTTGAAATCTGATTAAACTAGGTTGAGTCTATTGACTTTAAATCAAATTTGTATACACAGTTTGATTTAAACTATACTGATAGACTGCTTACATGGAGTAATAATCAACAGGCCAGTATGCTCATAAGGAAAAAGTTACACAAAATATTAGTCAACTCCACTTAGCTTAATTAGTTTCCCAATTCATTTGCTTACTTTGGAGATAACATAATGTCTAATCATTCTTATATGTTGATACAAAGGCTGTTTAAAAGCATAATAGGGGCACTCCTTTCAGATTCTTCAATGGCATCACTCAGTTAGAAGGTTTCTCAGCTGTCATTTGTAGATACTAGAATTTGGATGTTGAGGGTTTCAAATTCTGTCAATTTATACAGAAGTTTAAAATGGTGAAGAGAGCCCTCAAGAACTCCCTAATTGAAAGAAATCAGAATCTAAATACCCTTGAGGAGAAGCTGGTCCAAGATAAAAAAGCTTGTTATAATTCTCCTTACAACGTAGACCTACGAATGGCAAAAGTTAGGAAAATGCAAGAATTCCAGGAAATGTTGGGACTTCAAAATTCAATTCGCAAGCAAAAAGCTAGGATAAACTAGGTGAAAGATGGAGACTTTAACTCAAAATTCTTCCACTCCACTTTGCTAGCAAGGAGAAATGTCAACAAAGTTGTTGTTTTACAAGACTTTAGTGGTCAGGAAAACATTGATCAAAATGGATTGGAAGAATTAGATAGGAATTACTATCTAAATCTAAAGGGAGTTAATGATGCTACTATGCCAAGCTATAATACCCTACAACTTTTTGATTGCTCAATTGATCAAAGAATCAAAGATCACATTACGTCATCTGTTAAATGGATGTCAAAAGGATCCTTTTCAGTTTGCACCCTTTAAAATCACCTGGACTAGATGGTTTCCCTATACTATTCTTTCAAAAGACATGGGATATTATAGGAAAACTGTTCACTGAGCTAGTACTGGAATTCTTTTCATATTCCAAAATGCTATAAGAATTAAATCATACCTTCATTTTTTTAGTACCAAAAAAGCAAAGCCCTTAGAGGATGCAAGATTTTAGGCCAATATCGTGCTGTAACATCATTTATAAGGTGATTTCCAAGTTATTAGTTAGAAGATTGAACATGGTGATCACAAGCGTTATTAATACTACACAGGAATTATTTATACCTGATAGGAATATTGGTGATAATATCCTTCTACTCAAGAATGAATACAACTCAGGTAAATCTCTCAACATCTGCTCAGTCAATATTTACTTCTTTAAAGCAGTTGAAACAATTAGTTGGAAGTTTATTCGAATATATCTGGAAGCATTGCAGCTACCTCACAAATTTGTAAATTGAATAATGATTTGTATATAATCTCCCACATTGAGTGTGTTATTTTATGTGTTTTCTACTAAACCCTTTAAGAATGCAACGGGTATCAGACAAGGAGATCCCTTATCTCCTTATTTATTCACACTTGTGATAGAAGGTTTGTCAAGATTGTTATACAAGTTAACCTCCTGCAATGGTGGCTTCTAATACCATTACAAATGAGAGTTGTAAATATCACTCATCTTTTGTATGCTACTGATCTAATACTTTTATTTGGAGCTAACAATCATTCCATCAACATCATGATGTAAATTCTGCATATATTTTTTTCTAGATGGTCAGGATCAAAGCCTAATATTGAAAAAAGATGCTTATATTTATCTGATGATGTGAGGAATCTAATTGAAGTGAGGAGGATCATAGGTATGAGTGTCCACACTACTTCATTTTGCCATCTTAGAATACCAATCACTTCCTTCAAGCTAAAATTCCAAGATTGTCTTCCTCTCATTAAGAGGATAAAAGCTAGAGTAAATTCCTAGCATAACATTAAGAGGATAAAAACTAGGCCTATACAATTCCTAAGCAACTTCTCTGATAACTTCTATATTGACTTGTAATCTCATTTGCAATGGGATAATAGTATGATTGCGATTTAAAACTACAATGTTACCCCCTAAACTGTATTGTAGTTCGTTAGCTTCAATCTTCACACCAAATCTATGCCTACTATAATTTGGGGCCTAATTGCCTGTTGACCATTACCAAGATTAATGCACAGAGTTGCCATAGGAACATCCTCTCTTTTATGAGGAGGGATATATCTTTCATCCATAGAAGTCACAATTAGAAGGCAACTATACTCCTCTACTTCCATCACATTAGGAGCAAAATGCCCCAAGTCCTTCGAAGATTTTCTTTGCTAAAGAAGAAGAAGAATTATACATAGCAAATTGTATTAGAGTGGTAGACAATTTATCAATCTTCTCCGTTAATATCTTAATTATTTCGGTGGTAGAATCCATGTTAGACTTTAGTTATGGAATTTCATTTATGAAAACAATATCATTTTGTTGGTTGATTTTCATTTTTTTCTAGTAGGAAAGTAAGTTGAAGGTTACTTTGGGATACAAAACCTTCATTCATTACTACTGTAAGGACTTCTTCCTCCAAGACTAAAGGCACAATGATTTTTTTCCATTCCTTATTTGTGGCATTGTATCCCACTAAGTATGCCAAATTGTTGGTATTAATCTGGAATTCCGGCATGCTAAGGAGGAATTCTCCCTGAATTTATGCCTGACTTCTTATAAACAGTATAAGTCGGCTTCGAAAAAAGTAAAAAATAGAATTCTAAGCTACTAAAATGCTAAAATGTGTGGAAAAAGAAATGATTTGATTTAGACAAAAGGGAAAAGGGAAAAGGGAAAATTCAAGTTACAAAGGGAATTTGAGGTAATAAAAACAATAACATAAAGAAAGCTGGAAAAAAATAATAACAAAGTGCTTTGAAGTTGTTTATCTCTCTGGAGATTGTCTTAAGATTATCTTGCGATTGGATTTTTGTAAATATTGTCTTTGATGATGGCAAATTTATAGTCCTCTCATTATTGAGTAGTTTTTTTTGGCTATATCTATCTACTTCCCTATATTTTAGCTAACCACTTGCTACTATTTTCTTAATTTACACGTTCTAGACTTCTGCCTCAAACAATTTTCTGTAATTGCTTAACTTCCAGTCCACTTCCCACGTTTTGACTGACTACTTCCATGCACTATTATTTTAAAAACATATGTTAATTATGTATTCACTGTCTGAAATTCTTAAATCTTGAAATTCTTAACTGCTTCTCATATGCACGAATTCTCGGGCTAAATGACTTCCAAGACTTCTAGTATTTTGTCATTTTCACTTTTAAGCCGAAGTTTATATTATTTTTAGACTATCAACAAATATAAATTCAATTTTCAATGGATATAGCTATCACCTTGAAGAGAAGAATATTCCATTACAACCATTAGTGTAAAGACGGAAATTACCGATGCTTGATCAATCGAGTGAGCGAGCGATGTGAGATTCTGGCGAGCCTACTTCCTAACGGCGGAGATTTTCCCTCTTCTCCCCCATGGCTTCCTCTTCCTCTTCTCCGAATCCTTGCCCCCCTTTGTCCCTTGTTCCTTCCTCTTCTCTTCGTCAGTCAAGTCCAGTCCCACAATCCCTAATTCGTGAACCTCCCTCTTCTGAAAATACGAACCCCAACATTTTAGCTACCGCCCTTCCTCCAAATCCCCTCCATTTTCCCCCTCTTTCGAATTCTTCCCCTCCAAAATCCCCCCAATCGACTTCCCCCTAGCTCCGAAACCCACCTCCTCCGCTCCTCCTAGATCCTGGAAGGCTGTCGTTGATGCTGGCTCCGGGGCTTCCTCCGAGCACTCGGAGCTTTCCTTCTTTCCTCTGGAGATCAAGGAGAACCAGGTTTTAGTCATTCTTCCGAGGGAGCTCGCACAGAGAGGTGCGTCCAAGTTTCGCACCACTCTGATAGACTTCTTTCTGGGTAAGCGTCCGGCCTTCCCAGTGGTGCAGAGAGCCCTGGAGAAAGCATGGGCCGACTTTGGCCTCCATGAGATTTTGATAACGTGCTGCAACAACTTCTTGTTCTGATTCTCATCTGAGCAAGGCATGAAGTCTACGGTCGAGAGGGGTCCATGGCACATTCAGGGGAAGCCCCTGTTTCTTCGGCAATGGAGCTTAACTGGCGGTGAGCTGGCTGATATCACCAAGGCCCCGGTGTGGGCACGATTCTACAATGTTCTTGTCGAATACTGGAACACTGAAGGCCTGGGACGGATAGCGAGTACGGTGGGGCTTCCATTGCTCATGGATACTCCGACAGCTCGCATGTCCAGGATCAGTTATGCCCGACTTTGCGTGGAAATGGAGTTACAGATGCAATGTCCGTCCACTTTTCAACTGGCCACGTATGGCGAGGATGGGAAGATTTTCTTTCGGGCAGTTTCTGTCGAGTATGAATGGCAACCCCCGACTAGTGAGCAGCGCAAGGTTTGGGCGCCTACCGGCAGGAAGTTTGCAACAGGCCTCCATTCTGAGTTGGAGCAAGATCAGGCCTCTAAAGCTCTAACCCCTTCTCAGGTGCTCCAGCAGGATGAGGTTGCAGGTCCACTTCCACAGGTCTGTGTTGAGGCAATGCTGGCCACTGAGAATAGTAAGGTTCGTGCTCCTCCATTGTGTGCTCCGACTACCCAGTCTGCTGAACAGCCTAGAGATGATAGTGTGGAACCTTCACCCCTGGCAGGGGCACAGCAGGATCTCAGTGGTGATAGCGGGGAGCCCTCGGTCCTTGCCGATTAGACAGGTATTACTTCCTCTCCTTCTTCTGAATTGAGGCCTGCTAGTTCTGGGGCTAAGGGAGGGTCTGCAGGGGATTGTACCACTAGGAAGACTAGGAAAACTCAGAAGAAGAAGAAGTAGATAGGTTTGTGGCATAGCTGGTTTCTGTGGAATGGAGTTAGTCTTTTGGAATGTTAGGGGCCTCAACCACCCCAATAAGCAGCTGGCCATTCTGGCATGGCTCAAACAGTCCCTAGCTTCTTTTGTTTGTTTGATAGAGACTAGAATTAAATGTTCTGATGTTTTGCATAATTTCTTCTCCTCCTTATTTTCAAATTGGGACAGTTTTAGCAACCTCCCTCAATCTTATAATGCTAGAATTTTGATAACTTGGAACCCTGAGACTCTTTTGTGTTCTGTTCTTCATGTCTCTGATTAGTTCATTCAGGTGGTAATTCAACCTAGGCATAGCTCGGATTCCTTTCTTCTATCTTGTGTTTATGGAGCCAATAACCATACTTGTAGACAGCACCTTTGGAGGGACCTTACCTCTTTTTCTGAGGCTGTTGGTTCTCAGCCGTGGATGATTGCAGGGGATTTCAATGCAATCCTCCATCCTATGATTATGACCCCCTAGCATGATTCCTTCTAGTAGCCAAACTAATTTTATGCAGTTTGTGGGTGGCAATGGCCTTTTTGACCTAAATTCTAGTGGCCCTAGGTTTACTTGGTCCAATAAACAGGTAGGACATTCCTTCACAGCCCGGAAGCTGGACCGTATTCTGATTAATTCTTTCTGGTGCAATCGGTTCCCTTCCTCTTATTGTGTAATTCATAACCCTCTTATTTCTGATCATTGCCCTTTAGTGTTCAAATCGATAGGTCTTCTGGTCCACCGTGCTTCCCCCTTTCGCTTCCTTAATTTCTTAGCAGATCAACCAAATTTCCATCAGGTAGTAGAGGAGGCATGGGCTTCCCCGGTTATAGGAACTCCTTTATACCAAATTATGACAAAGCTTAAGAGAGTCTAGCAAGCTCTTAAACTTATGAATTCGAGTCAAATAGGGGTTATTAATTCTCGAGTTGAGAGTTGTCAAACTTCCTTGAACCACATTCAGGATCTTCTTAAGGAATCTCCTAGTTCCTCTCCTCTGCTGGCTCGTGAGATAGTGGCCATTAGAGACCTTTATAGATCTCTTGCGGATCAAGAATTGTTTTATAAACAATCCTATAGAATTAACTGGCTTAAGGAAGGCGATCGTAATGCTAAATTCTTTCACAATTCTCTTCTTGCCAACCGTAACCGTAATTCTATTTATTCTCTGGAGGTGGGGAATGGTCGTAGGGTAGTGGGTCTTAGTGACATTCAAGCTCATTTCCTTGCTTCTTTAAAGGTTCTATTGGGACTGAGAAGACTCTCCATTCTTCCAAGGAGTTTGTAGCTCATCTTTTCCCTCAACCCCTTGCAGAACCTCCTTCTCTAGCTCTAATTGTTGAAGTTTCCCCACAAGAGATTCGAGAGGCTTTCCATTCCCTTAATCCAAATAAGGCCCCTGGCCCGGATGGCTTCAATGGGCACTTATTTAGAAAGGCTTGGCCTATTATTGGGGATGAGGTTACTGGTGCTATTCAAAACTTTTTCATTCATGGCAAACTCCTCAAGGAGCTTAATTCCACGTTCCTTTCCCTTATTCCTAAATC
>JAOSBM010000205.1:19660303-19675033 GCA_027568955.1 Erythroxylum tenue
AATTGTGACTTAATTTCTAAGAACACTTAAGAATCTAAAGTTAAGGTATATGTTTCAGGTCCGTTGGGCTCCGGAATTGGGGTCCAACAGGAGCTCCACAACAAATTATTGGTGGCAGTCTTCAAGCCATTTTCGGGCCTTTATTGTGTTTGGATGTCTCTGTTCCCTACGGATGGTGACTACTGGCTGAATTTTCTTTGTTTGGTTTGGTTTCTCCCTGGGTTATGTTTGTTTGTCCCGTGACGTTTTTCTAGCTACTTGTTGCTGTTTGGTCTATAGTTGCTTTCCTTTTGCTTGTTATTGTCCTTTTCTTACTTAGTTTTTAGCTTTTCTTTAGCTGGTTGAACTTAGGTGTTTTTGACTGTGACTTTTTTTGTATTTATTCTTTTGCGCATTAATTAATTTTTGACTGTGACTTTTTTTGTATTTATTCTTTTGCGCATTAATTAATTCTCTGATTTATAAAGAAAAAGAAGAGATGTTATCGTGTTAAATGAGTTAGAGAAGTGTAAACTATTAAAGGTACAAACTTAATGGGTAATAGTTGTGGTTCATACTAACTGATTGTTATTAGGCAAGACAAATTTCAGTATAAGTTGATGACTAGCTTAACATTTCACATTTAGGTTGTAATAGCTGGCAATCTAAATGTTTTCTCTTGAATTTAGCTTAAGTTTGACATTGTGAGGGCATTGTGAAATTGTGGTGAAACTGTTTACTTCCTTGTCTTGAAGTAAAACCCTTGTGAGAGATACAGAGACTTGTCACATAGCAGCTCCTACACCTCCTTATCATTTGAATTCTTACGTTGGTATTAGTGGCTAAGTCCTCATGGCTTACCTCTCCTGTGTATTTATCAACAAAACAAAATAAAAAAGAGAGCCAGCTGCTAGAATCTAACATATGCTATTCTTCAAATCCAAGACAACTATTATAATAGTCATTAACATGATTAAGAAGGTGCTTTCACGTTTAAATGTTGGATGTTTGAAAGGGCCGGCACACACGTAATATTGTACAGTAGAAGAAAGATTAGAATACACATTTTTTATTTACTCATGTTTGATTGTTTTTCTTATCTTTGCATTCAAATGAATCATTTTGAATGGAAAGCTTCCATTGAAAAAGTGATTTCGATGGAAAATGTTTCCATCACTGATTGAAGGCTTAATTAAATTATAGTACGTAATAAAAATGGAGTATGCTATGCTCGTTATTCCAAAACAATTTGGTCCATCATTCTTCTCAATTATTTTGAATATTGATAAAATCTAACATAAATATGTTGAGCAAGTGTTGCCCAGAAAACGACGATTTCTAATCCCAATCAGAATTTCAGCGTACGCAATCGTCGTCCTTCAAAGGCGTCCCTCTTTCTTTATCTATCTCCTCTCCTGCCTTTCTCACCAGGGAAACAAACAGAAATACAAAAACCAAGTTTTTTAGCTCCTCAAGTTTCGATCCACACCAGACTCAATGGACTCAACTACCACTTCCCACGCTCAACGTCGCTTTGAGGCCATTCATAACCACCTTATCGCCGCCGGCGACTCGCGGTCTCTGCTTCTTCCCAACCCCACCGCCGGAGAGTTCTTCTATGGTACGCCACTTCTCTCTCTCTCGCTCTCTCTCTGTTCTAAGTAATATCCATGTGTCTTTTCATATCTTTTGTTGCCTCATGATTCGGTGGGGACATATGTCTCTTTAAAGTTCTGTTCTTTTCTATCATTCCCTTTTGTGAAGGGTTCGCCCTTCCACTACTGTGATCCTTAAGAATTTATGTATGGTACGCTTTCATTGAAGTTTCAGTTTTATGTTTCGTTCTGGTAACACGGAAAGCAGATAAGTGGATTGATTCCTTTAATTGACGTCAAAGGTAAGTCTTTTTATGGGTAGCTGTTGTCGAGTCGTCTCTGCAGAGAATCCACCTACCAACTATTCCAGTATTTTATATGACGAGAGATATTGAAAAAAATAAATTAATCCTTTGTTCTACCAAGTAAATTGTTTAATCAGAAGTAAATCATTGTTTGGTTTTGGATAAACAAATTCATTTGTCCCATCTGTTTTCTGGATCAATTGCTAATGGTTATATACGAAGGGATTATAATTAGTGATTATGAATTTCAGGATCGTGAATCAATCCAAGCTCGGCCCAGTATTGTATCCAAATTAGTAGGTTGAGGGGGATAGTGTATGTAGGATTTCTTATTAGTGCATTCTGAAGTTGGGAAAAGTTCTTGGACTTTTATTGCTGTGAATTGTTTGTCTTGAGGAAAATAAACTAAGGTCGCTCTTCATGCAAGTTTAGATGTTCATCCATGGTCTTTTAAAATTTTGCCTCATTCCATTATAAATAAAGCTCAAACTAGCCCGTTCTTTTCCCCTTTCCCCTTTTCTTTGACTAATAACAAAGAAGTTCCCAAGTCAGGTTAGGTTCAGGCTTTAGCCCCTATGAGTGAAGTTTTAATTTGAACCCAGCTGAAAAGCTAGTGAAGCCGACTAGTGTAGGTCACTTTGTCTAGTTTCTTTTCATGTCTGAGGTTTTCGTTAATTTTCAGCCCTTGAAAGTGATGTTTATGAGGTCGAAGTATAAGGTTATGGAGGACTACCCATAGTGTCTACAAGTTTGTGCTTTACCAAGAGATGAAATAATTCTTGCAAGTGCTAAACTCTTCCAGGTTCAGGCCTGTAATAAATCCATACATTCATGCTTAAGCCCTTCTCTATGATCATGATTTAAGGCCTTTGAAAGTGTGGGCAGGGGTAGTGAGTGGAGAATTGGAAATAGTCAAGTTAGCATAAATGTGGTTAAGAAATATTATTACAAGCAGGGAACTTGGGAGAAGGCAAGCGTTGAATTGGGACACAACCATGTTAGGATCAGACACACAACTACAATAATGAATTGGATATTGCTCAGAGACGGTCTACAGTATACTTTCAGATACTTGCTCCAAGTCTTTGTTCCCATTTATGGTAGGGTGATTTTCCCTCACTTCAGGAACCTATTATCAATCATGTTCAACCCCAACTTTCCCTCTTCAGGGAACTTTCCTTTCTCATTCCCTATCATGGTGAACAGTGCGGATAAGCATGCAGGTTGTTGGTTTTTCACAGAATGAGTTTCATAATCAATTGAGAGGAGCAACTATAACAAAAATGACCTTCATAAACTAGATAAAGAGTGTCCGAATTCGTTTTATCGCATGTTTTCACTTGTGTGCTTGCTAAGGTCGAGCATTCTCTGGATTATAGTGCTTTTATCATGATTCTCATGGTATGCAACTGATATGCCACATTGGACTAAAGATAGTAGTCTTTGGTATCCCAGCAAATTTTACACGTGTTGGCATTTCTGAGGAATCCGTAAGACATTCACTACGTCTACAGGGAAGTCCATCAGCACTCATTGATTGATTAATCTATATCAATGGATCAATGTCCATCAGTGTCATTCTCTTTGATTATTTGCACTAGATGTTAGCATATGTTTATATAATTAATTGCATTTGGAGCAGAACAGGGTTACAGTATTGTGCTTCCAGAGAAGTTGCAGACGGGAAAGTGGAATGTATACAGGTTGGAATTTCCAATATTCTTGGAAACTCTGCATATTTTGAAATTTTATTTACTGTTCTTATACTCTATTTTGTTTATGAAAGGTCTGCTCACTCTCCTTTGAAGCTTGTGAATAGATTTCCTGATAATCCAGAGATTGGTACAATGCATGACAATTTTGTGTAAGAATCTACTATTGGCTTGACCATGTTACATTTACACTTAATTACCACTTAAACCATCCGTGTCAGTTTTGGAGTATTCATCTATGTCTATTAAGAAAGTAGATATGATTCTTTCGCATTTTCTGACTATAGGCATTCAGTTGATACCTTCCGAGATTATAAGTATCTGGGAACTCGAATTCGGTTTGATGGAACAGTTGGAGAGTAAGTCTCCTTTTACGCAAAAGTAGTTCATTAGTTGTTATTGAATTATCATCATTCCTTTTCTTTAATTTGTCCTAGGTACAAGTGGATGACATATGGGGAAGCAGGGACTGCACGAACAGCTATAGGTTCTGGCCTAAGGCTTCATGGTATTACGAAGGTGAATATCTGCACAAGTTTGGTTTTCTGTGCTGTATAGACTAAACCTTATCCACGTCAGTCCATATTTTTAAAAAATTTTGTGAAGATATTTGAATTGGTTTCTTGATTGGTCTTCCTTGATAATGAATTACTACTGGTCTTTGTGATGACAGGGATCTTGTGTTGGTCTATATTTTATCAACAGACCAGAATGGCTTATTGTTGATCATGCCTGCTCAGCATACTCCTATATATCAGTTCCTTTATATGACACTCTTGGTTTGTGATGGGTTCTGCTTTATTTAATAATTTAGCTGTGACATCAAAAGTCAAATTATTATTTCCTCTGCAGGTCCAGATGCTGTCAAGTATATTGTAAACCATGCTTCTGTACAAGCTATATTTTGTGTGGCACAGACTTTGAGTCCAGTGAGTTGAAGTTTTCCCTTCTTTGCCAATAAAACTTTTTGTCCCAAACTTCAAAAGTCTAACACTTGCCAATCTTATAAAATTCGAGCTGGAAATTTAGGATAGTCTTCAAGTGTTTTCCAGTAACATTAAGAACAGAAATTTTGAAGAACTCTGTGAGGTGTAAATTATTGGTGAGAAAAAAAACTTTTGATCTTTAAAATTTTATTTTCTGTAGGATTTATTTCTGTTATTGTTTCTTTTATATGCCTGCCTTTTGTCTCTACTCACCATCATGTATGCTCTAATGTGCTTTTACATACTTTGCATACTTAGCTCAGCTGAACCCTGAAATCAGAGATACCTTCTGATCATTCTATATAAATTCAGAACCTCAAGTTACCAGTCGAAATGATTATTTTTTAAAGAAGATTTATCAACTTCTATGTGCTCTGCCTTTCGGCTATCTTTGGAATTATTATATATGAATCTTACTTGGGAGCAAGTTTTCAAGCTGTCCTTTAGGATATCAAAGAAGCTTATCCTGCTTCTTCAACTGCTGAATACTGTTTATTTTGATTATTGGACACCTTTTTTCTAATCCTATTTCCACTGTTCATTTTATTGTGTTTGGTGATTTTGGATCTAAGTTCAGAATTTTCACCATTTTCCCTTTGGAATCTGCAGCTGTTGAGCTTCTTGTCTGAAATACCAACTGTACGATTGATTGTGGTATGAATGCAAACTGAGCTTTCGTAATAAAAGGACTTGGCAGCTATTTTTCCAAAGGAAATAAATGCGTGAAATGTAAATTGATACAACATTTCTATTGAAACTATTTTCATTTTCCTTACCTATTAAACAGGTTGTTGAAGGACTAGATGATCAATTACCATCTCTTCCATCATCATCTGGAGTTCAAGTTGTGTCATATTCAAAGCTACTTAGTAAGGTAATTGGTTATAGTCCTCACCCACATGTCCTGAATGGTTTCAATGACGATTTATGAAACAATGCTCATTTTCTGGTTATATCTACAGATTAAGGAACTGATATCAATCATACATGTAGTTTTTTATTTCTCCAGTTTATGGTAGAAATATTAAGTACACTTCAGACAGATTTATGTGGTTGTGCATATTTCAGTGGTGATTTGAAAGGGAACTCGTTTCCCAATCAAAGCTGCAGAAATGAGTTTCTGCTTACTGGGGTTCCTAAATGGTATTGTAAAGGCATACTCATTAAGCCAGCTTTGAGTAAAGAACTTAACATATGGCTGATTGAATGTAGGAAGAAAATGGAATGTGCTAGGTAAAGCTCTGAAGTGAGCCAGCTCCTGCCAAATGAATGTGCCAACGTTTGAACCCTAGAAAAGAATAGAACTTTTCAGTTCATTAGAATGCATGCTGAAATTATTTATGGAATGTGTATGAAGCACAAGGGATAACTGAATAGAATTTCATTAAATAATTTGGAGATAGTAAGATTGATATCATTGAAAATAATGATCTATATAGTATTATCAATTATCATCATGTACAAAAGAATAACATAACATTAACTGAGAGAATTAATATTCAATGAAATTAAAATATATTTTAATATATAATTTTTTTAATAGTAAGTAATATATTAAATTAAGGTAACAAGGTTTCAATAGTACATAAAGAGAACAGCCTACAAGGTAACGATCAATAAAATTATCTAGGAAATAAAGCTACCAGTAAGGATTAAAATAGGGTCAATAGGGAATTAGCAGATACAAACAAATTTTCAATTCAGTCTCCGTCTGTGGCTAGCGGGAGGAGATGGTAGCTGACGAATGTCAATGTCACAGGCTATTGTCTTAGCTCTATTGTATCCAGTGAGATTGTTAAAGCAAGTTATCACATCTATAGTGCCTGAGCCATATAAATGTTGGTTCATTTCATGCCAGATATAATAGACCAGGGATCCAAATGCAACTTTGAATAGCTTGTTGCCTCCTTTTGACTTGAATTGTATTTGGTGATCCATTCAATGATGAGACACCAATGGAGATTAGAGAATTGAATATTAAATAGATTTAGAAATAGAGACCATAACTCTGAGGTAAAGTTGCAGCTAAAGAATAAATGCTGTAATAGTTCAGGGGCTTCTTCACATAGCAACCAATCTTGAGTAGGGATGTTGTACTTGATCCTATCCCTTATGCCAAGTCTTTGACGTGAAGCAAGCCAAAGTATAAATGAGTGTGAGGGTGAGATGGCAGCATCCTATATCATTTTGTAAAATTGAATAGGAGAAGGATTGCCCCATACGAGCTTTTTACAGGAAGCTGTAGTGAAATTAGAGGATTTGTCTAAATTCCACACTACCATATCAAGATGTAGGACAACTAACTTACCTCTATTGGAATTAAAAGGTCAATGCTAGAAATTTAATTTATGAATACATTGAGCTTTGTGCCTGCTGGGATTATAATTTGCAGGAATTGGAATTCAGGTATGTTGTTTATAGGACCCCTTGGATGCCATTGGTCAAACCAAAAATGGGTGTCCTTGCAATCACCAATCTTGTGAAAGGTGAAAGTGTGAGCTAGTTCTCTCATTTTCAAGATTTGGTTAAATGTCCAAGAGATTCCAGGAGAGGGTTTATAGCTCCTATAGTAATTGAGGACATCTAATTGTTAAATTAAGATATATTAAACTTATGTCTTTTTCTTCATTGACAATTCAAATTTTTGTCAGTGTTCATTTTTTATTTAGATAAATTATTTAACTGGCATTTGTTTTGTGAGACAGTACTATGATAACTTATTCAATTAAAAATAGCATAGTTGAAAATAAAAGAGATTATTAAATATACTTTGAAATAAAACAAAATTTTTATGTATGAACCTTTCAAATGGTAACTTTTGCACAAAAAAATCTGTATCTGTTATCATATGCTTTAATGTTTATGATTTAAAATGATCTCATTTTGGAAATAAATTGTAAAAGAAAATGTCTATTAAACCAGTAAGTGAAATACCATTTTTAGTGTATTATATGTCATGAAGTTCATATTTTTGTAGAAGCTAGCTCTAATAACTTTTTTCTTTCCTTTTTAGGATTTAACACATATATGGATAAGTAAGCATCTAAAGTGTTTGTATTTAACATTGTTTAGAACCTGGGCTAGAACTAATGGCTTATTATAGGTGTTAGAATATTTCTGCTCCAATTTTAAATCATAGGTGTTAGAATATTTCTGCTCCAATCATAAAATCAAGTACAGCATTATAATGTTTTTATACTTTCCATGTTTGTGGTTACATTGTATGTTACAATTTTTTTGTTCACTGTGCTACCTTGTTTTTTGTGATATTAGTCTTAAAGCAACTCTGTCTGCAGAACTAGATGGATCTTGACAAAGTCATTTCATTTTCCTCGTGAATCATTTTGTTTTAGGGCCGCAGTAGCCTGCAGCCTTTTTGCCCACCAAAACCTGAAGACATTGCTACAATTTGCTACACAAGTGGCACAACTGGTACCCCAAAGGTAAATTGCTTCATGTGTTGCAAATTTTATCAAAGAATCTAGGAACTTTTTGAAGATTTTATTCTAACTGCTTTTGATTACTGTGTTGTAACTCTGACTAGGGTGCTAAATTGAGTCACGAGAACTTGATTGCTAATGTTGCTGGGGCCACTGTTGCTACTAAATTCTACCCATCAGATGTGTGGGTGTTACTTGTTTTGCTGTCACATTAATAGTAGTAGTCAAGTTTGATTTCTTCCGATTTTATGTGACAACCGCCTTATGCTAAATTTCCTATTATATTTGCAGTTACATATCATATCTGCCTCTTGCACACATTTATGAACGGGCAAATCAGGTCATGACAGCATATTTTGGGGTTGCCATTGGATTTTATCAAGGGGTATGGAATTTCATTTAATATTTTTCTTGTAGCATATTAAAACTTTGTTGGCTTATATGCACTTACTAATGTATGTGACATTATCATTTGAAGCTCTATAATGTTTTTTGTTCACATTGTGAAAAATTTGCACGTTTAGCTTCATTAATAAGAATGTTGGGTTTTGTTGTCAGGTGGGGTAAACGAGTTTGTCTCATATATTTTAGTTTTAAACGAGTTTGTCTCATATCTTCTAGTTTTGTTAGTCATTGAATAATTATTTGGTGAATAATTTATATTCACAAAGATAAATTTGAGAAGTAATGATTTCATTAAAGAAAAATCTTGAGTGTACGTTAAATCTATAGTTTGAAAAATATTATGATCATCAGGAATATTATCTAAATTTATGTTGGCAAAAGGATGTATGATCGGATTAAGTTCTAATATCTGTGATCTGACTGCTATCATTATCTACCTCACAATATTTTGGCTGTATCTCTGTATTTCTCTCTGTTAATTATTACTTGCTATGGGTGTGTTTAGTGAACATATTATGTATAAGGTAACTGTATAACTTTTTTAACTTCACGCCATTCATCTTCTATGTAAGTTCCATTATAAGATGGTTACTACAATATTAGTATCTCTTAACTGTTGAGTAGTAAAACTAGCTTTTAGCTTTGTATTTGCATATGCTTTTGTCTGACATAGTTTTATTCTTCTTATTGTCTTATTACTCTATACGGGTGCTGAAACCTATATTTGAACCTTTTTTGTGCAGGATAACATGAAATTGATGGATGACTTGGTTGCTCTAAGACCAACTATATTCTGCAGTGTCCCTAGACTGTACAACAGGATATATGCTGGGTGAAGTTCTTGCTTACTTCTGAGTTTTAAGATATATTATTGACTGTTCATATATAGTAACTGAGTTAGATATCCTGTTTCGCAGCATTACTAACGCTGTCAAGGCATCTGGTGGATTAAGGGAGAGGTTATTCAATGCTGCCTACAATGCAAAGAAACAAGCACTCCAAAATGGTAAAGATTACTCTGTTTGTGCATGAGATTCGTCTAATAATTTATCAAATCTTAAATTATCACTCTTTTAGTTGATGAAATTGTTTAGGAAAGTGACATTTAACATAATGCAGGGTTTTCTGGAGGATATGGGTTGACCCATAAGAAAGATCTTGTTATGCAGTTCTAAACTGTGAAACTAAATTGGCATATAAACATATCAGTTAAATGTATGACTTTTGGCTTGACAAACTGCCTTGGTAGTCTCTGATGGTTCATAGCCCTTTTGTTATGTTCTCTGTACAAAAGTATCATAAGCTACCTGATGGTCGGCAGCAGTGAATCATTCTGGAATTTATGGGATAAAGGCCAGACAGCGAACATGTAGTTGCTGTCATATATCACTTGTGCCATAATTAAATTATGAGGCTGAAAAATTAAAACTAAGTTTTGACTACACTTCCAATAATTAAGCTAATCATTTAACATAGAAATTAGAAAACAAAGTCTTTCCATACTTCCCTTCCTATTTGTTTTTAGAAGTTTGTGTGCCCTATTGATGGTACAGCAGCAAGAGACATTGTCCCAGTTTTAAGCTGGTCCACAAACTGAAAATGAGTTATGCTAAACTCCCTGATTTTTGTCAGTTATGATGAATCTAATGATTAGATGAGCCATTAGAATCAAATTTAAGGCAGAAATATGTCACTCGAAGTGGAGCCTTAGTTCTTTGAGCAGGATGTAGGACAAAACTATAAAGTATAGCTATTATTGATAAGCTTCAGTTGGTCTACCTATTCATATTATCATCATTCCTGTCAGAAATAATCCTGTGTCAAGTTTAATTTCCTAATGAGACTTTTATCAATTTTCCACATCATCTTGGTGCAGGAAAAAACCCATCTCCAATGTGGGACAGATTGGTGTTCAATAAGATAAAGGAAAGACTTGGAGGACGCGTTCGTCTTATTGTATCTGGTGCTTCACCATTATCTCCTGATGTTTTGGAGTTTTTGAAGATGTGAGTTAATTTTATCAAGCATATTTCGTTTCATCTTTAGATTAATGCTTCTAAGGCAATTACTGGATTAATTGGCAGCTGCTTTGGTTGTCGTGTGGCGGAAGGGTATGGTATGACAGAAACTTCTTGTGTTATAAGTGCTATGGATGAGGGTGATAACCTGATTGGCCATGTTGGCTCTCCCAATCCAGCATGTGGTGAGTTTTGAAGTTTATGCCATATATATAAAGGTATCTTATTTTTCTCTTTATCTTCAAATATTTCTATTGTTGTTGATATTTTGTTCCAGAAGTGAAGCTTGTGGATGTTCCAGAAATGAACTATACATCCGAGGATCAACCCTGTCCTCGTGGTGAGATTTGTGTAAGGGGTCCTATTATCTTCCAAGGTTATCACAAGGATGAATCACAGACGTACCTACCCTTCCCATTATTATTTAATCTTCATGCCATTGACTTATTTCTGTAAGGATTGTTGATATAATTGTGCCACACAGGAGAGAAGTGATTGATGAAGATGGATGGCTTCACACTGGTGACATTGGGTTATGGTTACCTGGAGGTCGTCTAAAGATCATTGACAGGTGAAGTTATACCTTAGGCTTTTGTTTTACCATTTCTTTGTTTTGTTAATGTATGCTCTACAGAACTTTCTCATGGCTGCTTACACTCTTGATGCGTTGTGAGTGTTCAATTCATGTTGGAAGATTGTTATTAAGAATACTAATGAAGCATTCATCTTGTCAGCAATTCACCTATATAGATTGAACAGTCCTTGGTTACCATGTGTGAAAATGTTGCAAATATGTGTAATGTAGTTTCTATCTAGTGTTGAGTTCCAGGTAGATTGAGGTTCCCTGAATTTTTGAGACTCATCCTTCAACAGGATAGGGAATTCTTGAAATTTTTGCAATCAATGTGCGGATGATGCTAGCTGGAGCTAGTTATTTGTCTTCTTGTTCATATTGGACATGGCATTTTAATCATAGTTGCTGTTGGTGCAGAAAGAAAAACATCTTTAAGCTGGCGCAGGGAGAGTATATAGCTCCTGAGAAAATTGAGAATGTTTATGCCAAATGCAAATATGTTGCCCAGATCTTTGTGTATGGTTAGTAAATGAAGTTATTTTGCTGCCTCTTTCTCTCCCTCCCTTTCTTTCCATCTCTATTTTTTTTTCCGGCTGATTCTTAAAGGTTTTCCTTGGTAGGGGACAGCCTGAATTCTTCTTTGGTAGCTGTTGTATCAGTGGACCAAGATGTGATGAAAGCATGGGCTGCTTCTGAAGGAATTAAGGTGATATCCTTGTTCCTCGTAGGAATTGACCACAAATTGACTAGTTGCCTGTTTATAATTAGGTTTTTAAGCAGTCTCATAATACGAAACTGTTAGGTTGGAGGGACTAGATGATACCAGTTATATTTAAATAGAAATTGGTTCAGTATGTTGGAGCATGCAGGTTGTCATCTTCTTAGCAATGGAGCTAATAATTAAGTGGAGTGGGGACTTTTCTTGTTCACCAAATATGTCTCTATCTATACTACCATGGTTTCAAAAGATCTCAATCTGGGACATGATACAATCAAAATTGGGATGTGTAAAGATAAATTGGCAAGTTCAACAAGTTGATCTGTTCAAAATGAGGATAGGTACTCCATACAATACCAGTTGTCTGGATGCCTATATTGGGATTTTTTTTTCTTTTCATACACGTACACATAGTCAATTCATTTTTACTTGAATAGTTTTGTTGGACCAGAAATATTTTGTATGAGAACTTAAATACTATTAAGAAATTACGGATGCAGTATGAAAATTTGGAGCAGCTGTGCAATGATCCGAGAGCAAGGGCAGCTGTCCTTGCAGACATGGAGGCTGTTGGAAGAGAAGCTCAGGTAGTAACTCTGGCTGGTAGTTGCAGCTAGGCCCTCAAGATTATCCTATCTAATAATCATTTTCCTGCAGCTGAGAGGTTTTGAATATGTGAAAGCTGCAACTCTGGTGTGCGAACCTTTCACATTGGAAAATGGTCTTCTGACTCCAACATTTAAGGCAAGTTAAGATAAAACGCGAAATAAGTAAAATATAAGATTAGTTTTAATTGCAACATTTTCATATTTTTAGATCAAGAGACCTCAAGCCAAAGCTTACTTTGGGGAAGCAATATCCAACATGTATGAAGAGCTTGCAGCGTCTGATCCTTCGCCAAAGGCGGCACTGTAGAGCCTATAAAGAAGGCGTTGAAAGCTTGGAGGTATAAAATTGGAATCTCTGGAAATGACAACTCCATATTTGTTGCTTCTTTCCATGGTAACGTTCCGGAAAGTTTCTCTTTTTTGTTTTCACACCCTTACCGACACTTGTTTAAGTTGGTATACTGTAATTCAATGAATTAAGAGGGACAAGCCATTTCTGTTTAGATTGGTGTCCTAACGCAATAATGTGTTGAAACAGATTCCGTTTTAGGTGGCGGTATTACTGCAGCTTACACTCGTATTGTACTTTTTAGCTCATAAGAATGCCAAAAAAGTCATTTTGTCATATTAGAAGAAAAGATAAATAATTAACTAAGGCATTATCAAATCTTTTCCGGATATTTTATTTTTACTTAAAGTTGTGTGGAAATTGTCATTAGGGTGTACAACGACCTGTTTTTGTGAGTTTGAATAAAAATTTAAATAAAATTAAATTGTATTAAACCAATTAATATAAATTCAAATTTATTACTTTAAAATTATTTCTTAAAAACAAAATTTTACAAAAAAGGTTCAACTTTATCTAAATTAGGATGATGAACTACTAATTATCCATTATATGTATATTTTAAACAATTATAAAAATAAATCCATAAAAATTGAAAGAATTAGTTCAAACAATATAACATGGATAGAAGGGGAAAAAAAATAGCATGGGACCCTTTTGCGTAATTTACTCTAATCACAAATTAAGCTTTTTAATTCAAAAATATCGCATATATCACATAAAAAGAATTAAGAACAATTATTATTTCATCCTAAAGAAACAGTTAATTTTATAAGTAGTTAAGATGTTAATTTTATTTCATTTTAAACTTTATAACTATGCAAAGGTAGAAAATTTATTATTTTTTATTAATATAATGCGTATAACATATGAGTTCTTAGATTTTGCATGGTTAGCACACTTAACAATATAAAGTCATTATTATATACTTTAATTCAATTACAATGTGTAGATTTTTTTATATATAGGATTTGGTTTAACAATCTAAATAAAGATAAAAACATATAAAATCAATATTTTATTTCTTATTAATTTAAAACCAATACTCTAATAGTTTATCAGTTTAAACGATTTAATTAGGGTGATCTATACTCAGTCTTGATACCAACTACCAATATAGAAATATCGTTTTTCTTATTTATTCTTTTCACTAATTGGAGACTCTCTCCTTTTTTATTCCCAATTAAACCTAGTGTTTCTAAGGAAATGTGACATTCTTTTTAGAAATCATTTTAATAAAGCGATACTTTAATCTTAAAAATATAATTATAAAAAAATAATAAGTTAAACTTATCTTTATTTAAGAATTATTTTCACTCGTTTGAATTGCATAACATTATCTGATTGGATATAGTGTCATATCATATACTCAAACAATTATTATCATCATCATCAACACTAAGTTGAATCCCGCACCAATACTGTTAGCCCCGAAAATTTTTTATTAAGCATGATCATGATTAAGCTAATTAAGCATGATTAGATTTAATTTAGTGACATTAATGAGTTAGATTTCATTAATTAGTTAGATAACATTAATTAAGGTTGGTAGCATTAATAATGTTAGTTAGAATTAAATGTGTTAGATGACATTAATGAGTTAGTTGGGCTTGAGTTGAGTTGGGCCTAAGTGGTTAAGTTAGAAGAGTTAAGAGAAGAAGAAGAGAATAAGACATTGGGCTTAAGTGATTGGGCCTTAAGTTGGAGTATATAAGAAGGAAATGGGAAGTAGTCTTTCATTGGAGGTGAGTCACGAAAATTAGAAGAAGAAAGGGGGGAGGAGTTCGTGAGAGAGGGAGAAGAAAGAAGAAGAAAGAAGGTTTTAGGGTTGGTCTTGCCAAGTGATCTAGAGTTTGTTTCAAGAAAGTCCAAGGTATAAAAAAAGCATAGAGAATGGTTTAAGCTTCACTTTGATCCAAGATGCTTGTCATTTGGGTGAAGATTCAAGGTAAGTCTTCATTTTAGGATTGAGTTTTGTTTGGGTTTTTGGTTGAGAAAGATGAGAAAGTAGATGGGTATAGTGATTCCATCATCAATTTCATGA
>JAOSBM010000205.1:19728420-19742451 GCA_027568955.1 Erythroxylum tenue
CCACCTTTCTCACTTAAACCTAAGCTAAAACGACACCATCCTTTCCTTTGCTCCCTTCCTTTTCGTTAGCTTCTCCCATAAGCCTTTACTCCTTTGATTCTTACTTAATCTTAAGCCTAAAACGACATAGCATAGTTGCCTCCCTCTCCTTCAATTTCGTTGGACACTTGTTTTTAAAGCCTTAGGAATTCCTTTCCTTTTAACAATTATAAGCTTCCTTTAGAATTTTAACCTATCCCTTTAACTAAACCCTAAGCCCATCCTTTAAGCCCAAAGTTTCCCTCCTTATAACCTTTCCCAAATTTTCATTTCCCTCCTTCTCATTTAAATTTTCATGGGCTCCTACTTACAAGCCCAAATGCTCCCTTTCTTTTTCATTCTCATCTCAGTTAAACTTAAATGGACCCTAGATTTCCTTAGCCCACTTGATTATTTTCCCCATCTTGTAAATAACATCCTAAAGGGCTAAAAGCCCAAGCTACCATTCTTCTTCATTTACATGTCATTTAAGGGGCTCTTCTTCTTTTAAAAGATATCTCAAAGGCTAAAAGCCCATTTCATTTTCTTTAAACCTTACAGACATTTCTAATCTTCCTAATGGTCCTTATACCAGCTTATTCTTTTTAAATTCTAACAAGTTAGTCAAACTCTAATTGAACTCAATCCACAAAATCTCAATCACCTCAATTTATTCCAACCACAAGTAAAATTTTCGAATTAACCTCAAAATAATTTAAACATGCCTCAAAATAATTTAACCATGCTTATGACGAATCGGGGCCCAACACTTGTTCCCATGTAGTCAGTGATGATCGTGGCATTAAATTCAACCATTTCTTGGCCTTTCCCCTTAAAGAAAACAGGAATAACCATAATCTTATCGTTTCATTTATCTTTAAAGTGTCACAAATTTCTAGAAAATTTAAAATATGCGCGTTTGGATCTTCATCTCGTAATCTATCAAATTGGACAGACTACTACACCATCTGAATGATACTTGTGTTGATCTCAAAATTATTGGCTTTCACAAGCAATCTAACAATACTGGACTTCGTTCTAGCCAAGTCCAGTCCAACATGATCAAACATTGTCCTCGATTGGTCTACAATTGTTCTTAATTCCTCAATATCAACTTGACCTCTCAAGTCCTCTATTTGACGATCTAGCTCAAACCCTCTTAGTTGTGTTCTATAGAGATCTCTGCGAGCTGTTCTTTTAATTTTTGGATCTTCATCTATTAAGCTCACTAGATTACTCCAGGTTATAAACTGACGTCAAGATCTATGAGGGAAAAAAACTAACGAGTCAATTAAATAAAATAAAATAAAGACAAAAATAAAACAGAATAAAATAAAAATAGATAGATTAATAAAAGTTGGGTTTTCCTAATATTACTAGTCCCCGGCAACGACACACTTAATTTTTGGATCTTCATCCATTATGCTCACCGGATTACTCTAAGTTGTAAACTAACCAAGAGTCAAGATTTGTGAGGAAAAAACTAAACTATCGAGTCAATTAAATAAAATAAATTAAAGAAAATAAAACATAATAAAATAAAAATAGCTAGATTAATAAAAGTTGGGTTTTTCCTAATATTACTAGTCCCCAACAATGACACCAAAAACTTGATTGATGCTTTTTATACTTATAAGAAATTATCAATGTAGAAAAAATTAAGTGCACGATGTAGTTGTAGCTAGCATAGGCAATTACAAATCGATCCCACAAGGACTGTAAGTATTAGTAATTACCCTTTTTCTACCTAATCGTTGAATAAAATTGTGGATTTAATTAAAAATTAAACTACACAAATGAACTAAGATTTAAACAATGTTGAACTCAGAGCAAGGAAATTACAAAGAATAGTCGATATTAAATAATAGTACCAAGGTGATGAATTATCGTAAGAATCCTTAAATATTAATCCTTTATCATGCAATTATATTATTGATTATTAGATTGTAAAAATTTCCATCTTATGTTCATATCTTTCTCGAGACTACTAACAACTAATCCACCAGTGATTAACAAAAATCTTTCTTTTAAAAACCCTTTAGGATTACATTATCAATTTATGAATTTCACTATTATGTTTAACCCTAATCTAGAGAATTTGTGTTGACTTATCTCTAGGTTTGCATGTACCTCCTTGCAATTATAATAAATTTATTCACACAAAAAGATTTCTCAATCTCAATCATATAAAATTAAATCATGAACTAACATTCCAAATATATTAGAAAAAGAATATAACACATAATTGAATCATAATAAATCAATCAATAAATTTTCATTGAATAAAAAATCAAATCATATTGTTATCACAACTTAGGGCTCATCACACCTAGGCATTAAAAAAATTTAGTACTTAATTATGGAAAATAAAACCAAAGATAAACATGCAAAAGAACAACTAAAAAATAAAGCATTCATAATTCTAAATCTCATTTTTTTTTTATGAATCTTCTTACAAAATTAGATTAGATGTTACTATCTATCATATCTTTTGATGTATTCTTCATATTTTCCTCGTCCTTTGATTAGAATTGTCGTCTCTTTAAGTGTCTAACGACTCAAATTTTCTAAAATGCTCAACTCTTCTTATTTTGCCTCTGTTCACGTCATTTTATAATAAAAGCTAGGGTTTGAGATATACATGGTTAATATATACAAGCATTTGAATGATTGTGTATCTCCAAAACACTTTAATTCACAATTTACATAAGCACAAAGACTTACACGGTCAACAAACGTGTAAAGAGCCATGTCTATACGGTCTGTAACTTCACATTGCCAGAAACAATATTCAACTTTCACACACGTAATCTTAATACCTGCAACTTTTGAAGTAGTCAAATAATTTTGCAAAAAAGAAAAAAAAATCTAGGAGAGAGAGGACAGAGAAGAAATCCAATTTGGGAAGAGCTTGGAGTGAGTGCTGAAGAGGACTATCAATATCGCGCGCAGAGATAGATGGATCAAAAAGAGCCAGAAAAGCTCCCCTGAGATATCAACGCGCAAACTCCTTTCGCCTATTATTCTCTGTTCTTTTTCGCTTACTTGGTCTACACTTATCTTCCCAAATTAACCAACCAAGAAACTTGAAGCAGCTACAATTCTAAATTGGACGTTTTGATTTTTTATTTTATTTTGCTCTTTCATGATTCTATTGAAAACCCACGTAGCGCCATGCTTTCCAACTAATGTTCATTTTTTCAATTGTTTCGATTAGCTGCTTATATAGAGAAAGATCTTTCCTTTTTTTTTTTTTTAGTATCTGATGGTAATGGGGTCTGGTAATGGAGCAACCTCTTCTTCTCAAAACATGGACCTGTCAATTGCAGGTAAGTTTTATCCTTTCAGCTTTTTATTTTCTTATGATGTAACTGTTTGATACTTTTGGAATTTTGGTTGTCTATATCCCCCAGTTTATATGAACTTTGATTGGATTTATTTGTATTGGAGTTATATATGAGAAATGGATTCCGGGTCTCTTTTAGTTTACCTACTTGGATCTGTAGTTAGATTTAAATTTTAGTGATCGTTTTGAGGTTCGAGTTGTTAATTGGTTTCAGATCCACTTATGGGTTGGTGATGAACAGGAGGTGCATTTTCAGGTTACTTGTTGAATTTTACCGTAGTTTATTATTGTAAAGCTTGATTTGGCAGGACTCTGCAACCGAATTTGAAAACAATTCGTTCATCATCCTTAAAGTAACTTGTGTGCAGTCAAGCATCAAAACTTTCCGTGGTTTTATGGTAATTGTGCTGTAAAGTCAATTTATTGGTTCTCCTTGAATTTTTTGGTCTGGTCAAGTTTCGAGTCTCAGATTAGAAGCTGTTCACATGGTTGATGACATACAACGGATAAATATGAACGTGCAATATTAGTTGATACCATCCTGGCCATGAAGATATCATTGGTATTTCTGATGCCTGACACGTGCAGAACTCATGGGAAGTAAAATGTTTAAGGACTGATTCCATCCGCTTCACAATAAACCACAGAGTGGCTGTTAAATTACCATTCAGATGTCTATTTGTTACCTTGTAGTTTAATAATAATACGAACTATAAGTGCTTTTTTCCTGTTCCAGATCGAGCTTGTTCTCGCTGTAGCAAAAATATGCTTTTAATGCAGGCCTTCTTGCAAATTAATTTTGATTTTAAGTACCATTGAGAGCAAAGCTTCTTAAGCTGATCATTTCACGTCTCTTTTCAGGTCTTCGTGAAAGTCATCAACAGGAACTAGAAAATCTGACATTGACTACCCAACCTTTCAAAACATTGAAGTTCTTTCTTTTGGCTATGGTTCAGTACTTTAAGCGTTCTGTATTCTATCTTATGGAAAAAGGTGGTTTGTTAATGCTTTTAAGTACTGCAATAGCAGCAACTGCAATTCTGATGGTGACCATTGATGGGCCTCATGAAAAGGTCTGTTTGGTGATTTAGTTTTGTATCCAGAAAATGGAACATTCATATTTTTGAGTGTGTTGCATTACTTTTTGTGTCTCTTTGGCATGTTAGTTCACAACACTTTGCATGATGAACAAGCATTTAGCTATAGGCGCTGTTACTAAATCTGAATAAGAACCATCTTAGGTCCTTAACTTTCAGGCCTTGGATCTCTTATTAATTGCTTATGCACCTATTGTTCTGATATTCACAACCTTTTCTGGCATGTTTCTGCAGCACTTTGAGGAACTTTCTCGTTATTTGCGTTTTGCATTGTGGTGGTTTGCTCTTGGTGTTGCATCTTCCATTGGTCTTGGTATGTCAATTTTAATTAGATTATTAAACAAGATCTAGTTCAAGACCTAGTTTGACTGTCACTAACAATATGCTGTATGATTAAACTAGGTGGTTTTGGTTCACTTGATATTTGTATATGTTTTAGATTAGAAGCTATTGAGTACTGTGAAATCTTTCTATGGATCCTTTTTGTTTCTGCCAAAGTATTACTGTTTCTAAGCCTTTTTTTTTTTTTTGGGTAACTTAACTTTTCCAAACTTGGGTCCTTTTCAAGATCAAATATTTACCTATTTCAACTGTATGTCCTTTGAGTTGTACTAAACTTGTAGTTGGATGAGTGGCTTTGATCATCATTTATTTTACACAGTCTAGTAATCTCAAGTTACGAGTTTTCTATTATTTAAGTTACCTTTTTATCTGTTTTATTAGTAGAAATTGTTTTCCAGAGATAGGCACTAATACTGGTTATCTAGATCACACAGAAATTAGTGTTTATTACTTTTCCCTTATCTCATATAAATGTGCAGATTTTACAATTATTTCATTTCATCTAAAGGTCATTTTGTTTGGATATTTCATTTCAGGCTCTGGACTGCACACTTTTGCCCTTTATCTCGGTCCCCATATTGCCTTGTTCACAATAAAAGCAATGCAGTGTGGCCGAGTTGATCTGAAAAATGCTCTATATGATACGATACAGTTGAACAGGGTCCCTTCCTGGCTTCACAAAGAGTGTCATGAATTTGGGGAGCCCTTATTTCCGTTTTCAAATGGTTTGAGGGTTCCTCTATTCAAAATATTGCTGCAGGTCCAGATGGAAGCTATTCTGTGGGGTGTTGGGACTGCAATTGGAGAGCTCCCTCCGTATTTTATCTCAAGGGCAGGTATGCTTTATGATTTTTAGTTTTTGAACTTTGAAAATAAGGTATGTTTGGAATGAAAACAGGGATTTCTAGAAATAACAAGGTTCATGAAGTTTATTTTATGATCAAATGTATGCAAGATTGACGTGATGGCATGCACTTGAATGAGTTGATCAATGTGATAAAATTGATTTGTGGACATGAAATTTCATGGATGATATAAATTATTGCTCTTGTGCTGTTGTTCCTTGTCTTGTTTTGATGTCCAGTAACCTGACAATAAACTCTTAGAAAAGTTGGATGCCCTATATTTTTAATGCGAATTACTCTTAACACTTCCTGGAATATTCATAGAGCTATATTCTTGGTAACATTAATTGTACAGAAGCTTAGGACAAGGGAACTAGATACAGGATAAGAATGATGCTCTGATAACACATTTCTGACATTCTCTACTGATTAAAGTGAGTTCTTACATTGATGTTGAATTGGATGTATTTGATTGAATGGGTTTATAGTTTTTCATTAATGCTTTTGGATGAGTCAATCAATTTGTTAAATCATTGCAATGTTACAGCATCTGTTAGACCCACAATATGGGGGTTGGATTTGATCATTATTCTCCTTTCCTGCTCTGACTTTGGTAGTTTATCTAAAAACTATATTCTGTCAAAATATGTTTCATATTGTTAGTGATTTTCGTTGCATACTATAGGTAGCAAATCAGATACCATGGAAGAACTGGATGCTTACTCCACTGAAGATAATGGATTCATAGCCACTCACCTAAAGTCGATCAAACATTGGTTTCTCACACACTCCCAACATTTGAATTTCTTGATGATACTAGTGCTTGCCTCAGTAAGTTTGATGTCTACCATATATTTAGTTCTTTTACTCTTTTCTCTTTTTTTTTCTTGGAAAACCGGTCCACCTGTTCTTTCCATAAAGTGATTTCCTCTTTCAATAAAATCACAATAGAGGTGCTCTACTTGGCCTGCATAAACTTTCACCATATGCATTTTGTCTACACATGCAAACCTTGGATCTTTTCAAATTTCACCTGTATTAGTATCTTATATAGCAGATGATATCAGTTCTCCTGAAATAATAGAGCTGCTTTTAAAGCTCACATGCCAAAGCTCTTTATTAGTTTGACATGCACAACTTGGCTTGTTTGATAAAATATATCCAAAATACACAACTTTTTCCTGGGTATGATTTTGTTTTCTATTTCCCCAATTTGTGCAATATCTTCACGCATGGTGTGGAGTTCTCTAGCATATTACATGAAATTTCCTTTGTAGTATGAACAGGGCTTGGATCATAAAAGTAGACTTCGATTTGTTATCTCTTAGTAGTTTCTACATTGAGTGAAAAAGTTCATGTATATTTTTTAGGTGCCAAATCCGCTGTTTGACCTTGCTGGCATTATGTGCGGACAATTTGGGGTTCCTTTTTGGAAGTTTTTTCTTGCAACATTGGTCGGAAAGGCAATCATTAAAACGCACATACAGGCATGTACAATTATTCTGATACTCTTCTGATGTTGGACTCGGTAAGAGTTCTTATATCAAGTATAGAGTGCCTATATGGCTATACTGCATAGAAGGTGCAATTTCTCTTGTTTGAAGAACGTTACTTTATTATATTTATTTACTTCGTGTCTGCCGGATTTATTGTATATGGCCTTCTCAAATCCATTTTTTGGTTGCTATTCACTTGGAAATAATTGAGCAAATAAGTTCCCAAGGGAAAAAATTTTACGAGGGTATCAAGGAGAACGCATTGATGATTGGGTTTGAAAGTGGAGTGCTAATTTATATCTGCTTTCTAATTGCTTTTTCATTTATTACGTTTATGCAGACAGTTTTCATCATCTGCGTTTGTAACAATCAACTCCTTAATTGGATAGAGAATGAATTTATATGGATTCTCAGCTTTATTCCTGGTTTAGCTTCTGTCCTGCCTGGCCTCACCTCCAAACTCCATTCTCTTCGAGAGAAGTATATGGCTCCAACACCTCCTGCTCCCGCTACCGCAAAGGTACTAAGTGAAAATATATATATTGAATGCTCTTGATGGCTTTAAGATCTGCCATCTTGGTACTAGCTTGAGTACTCCAATTCTACATTATGCTTAATGTTCGTCTATGTTTATATGTGAGATTTGTTTGTCCAATTCCAGGTAAAAAAATGGGATTTCTCATTGGCGGCTATGTGGAATACTGTTGTATGGCTCATGCTTTTAAATTTCTTGCTGACAATCGTGACTGCAACGGCCCAGAGATATCTGAAGAAGCAGCAGGACGAGCAACTAGCTGCTTTTACAAAAAGTAGATCAGCTCCAACTCTATCGGGTTAGGAGTCTTACTAAAACAGGCAACGTTATGCACTTTACTCAATTTTTTTTCCTTCGTTCCAATTAATTGAACCAAGGAAATCCACTTCTTTTCTGTTTTCCTATTCCCCCAAAAATATGGCTTTAGCAGGAAGGCCTCCTCTTAGAAGATTGTATAGAAATACGAACTTGGTGTCCTGTGTCATTTTGGGGTAAACCATTTCTTAGGTAGTTTTTATACCAGTTGTTGTCAAGTACTGCTATTAATGGGAATGAAGGCTTATTTTACTACTTTGCAAATTATTCTCTAAGACGTACCTTTGGTCACTCTTGCCCTTATGCTGATATGGTATCTATCATGCATCATTTGTCATTTTTGCTCCTGCTTATATGATATCTAACATGCACCTTTACCTTTTTTTTTTGGGCTTACAAATGAGAGAGAATTAAAACTATCTCATAAAAGAAATACCACAGACATCAACCCAGATAATTAAGGAGAGGACGTCAGGAATCTCCTCCCAAACTTGAAATGTTGACGAAATGTCATGACCTAATTTAGTTAGATAATTTGCTGCAAAATTAACTTCACGAAACACAGGCCTAATAGAACAAAGTCAATTCTTAGTAAGTAAAGCTTGAATATCTACAACCAGAACAGACAGGGGATGGGAAGAGATAACACCATAAGTCATCGTCTTCACTACCTCCATGCTATATGATTCTACCACGACCTGTCGAAAACTATGATCCCATGCAAAAATCAATCCATCGCGAATGGATCATAACTCCTCCACCAAGATAGTTGAAACAGCAATTCGAAACAAATACCTCCTAGCCAACGATCAAAAGAATCATGCAACAACCCTCCACCACTAGGCAGCCTAGGATTAACAATAGAACTGCCGTCACAATTCAACTTCACCTAACCAGGAGGCGGAGCAGTCTAACCAATCCAATGCCTCACACTTTGAAGTTTCGATTTTGAAACCGAAGTCAAGGAGATATCGATGGCAACTTTAAAGACACAACCATTCAAAGTTGCCAAAGAAAGAAACTCCCTTTGAAAGACCCATAAGTTCCTAGCCTTCCACAACTACCAAATATCTGCCAGAAACCAATGTGCCCAGGCAAAATCAAAAGGACCCACAACACGAGCACGCAGATTTAAAGCTAGCCAATCAACCAAATTTGCGGCAATAAAAAAAATCAGGGAGAATATCCCACTGCTGCCATCATGCAATTGCACGATTACAATCACACAACAAATGCAAAGTAGATTCAGCATATAAAGAGCACACTCCACACAAATTAGAGGTAGCCAAATCTCGTGAGAACAGCAAAGAATTCGTCGGAAGATAAGAGTGCCCAAGTAACTACAAAAAATGTTTCAATTTTGGTGGACCAGTCACCTTCCACAATTAAGAAAAAATAGACGAAACTAAAACATTAGACACCTCTTTCGAAAGAAGGGCTTTATAAGCTGCTCGAACCGAATAGGCACCATTCGAAGAAAAACTCCAAGACATAGTATCCTGCACCGAAGTAAATAAAGGCAAAGGAATGACCTAAATAACCTCCCTGAGATGAACCGGAATGGCAGAACGTAATCACAAAAAATCCCAAGAACCATCACTAATTAGATGTACTACCCGAAAATGTTCTTCCCCTATTGTCAAACCATCCATATGATCCACTAAAGAACTTCCCGAGTACCAAGTATCAAACCAAAGACTAATTTGAGAACCATCCCCAACCCTCCAAACCCTCCAAACTGAAAGAGGAAATAACAAATTACAACTTTTAACTACCCCCTTCCATAAACTGGAAGCTGAGCCCTTAGCAAAAAAGGGGATAGATCCACCATTACAATATTTCCAACGTAACACTTCCACCCACAAAGCAGAATCATTTAAAAATAATTTTCATCCCAAATTATGAGAGTGTTCAAAAAAGGTATTTTAAAAAAGGCATTGTTAACTAGACCATACTGTACATTTTGGAGCATTTAAAATGAATTTTGACGTTAAAAAATGGTTAATCTTAAATTGATAGAAATATTGACAGGCTTATGTATTATGTATTATATAAATTTATTATTTTTAATTAATAATGTGGATCTCGTATATGTCATATAATGTTATGGGATTTGTACATTTAAATTAAAGTTAAATTAATTTTAAGATTTTTTCTTAATTTTGATCATATATAATAAAATTAAAATTAAAATTAACAAACATTGTTTAACTTAATTACTACTAAATTTTCAAATCATCATTTTATGGGGTTTTGATTGTTGTGTTCACTACAATTTTATTGTTTCAAATTATCCTTAGGTTATCGTACAAGTGATATGCTCTGGTGATCCTGGTTGTATTTATTAATTGCTACTGCTGCGATAGAGATAATCCATTCCTCTGATTCACTATCCTCAAATGAAGGTTCAACGTAATGTGATAGACCAAGAGCATTGCGGTCAAAATGTGTAACGTCAAAACCCTCCACACAATTCTTGTATAAGGAGGTGTCAATGGCATTAGATGGGATCTCCTCATCCTTCCACTCAATTGGCTTGACTTCAAGCATAGGCAATATAAATGCCAGTGGCTCCGGTGTGCTTTTTTGATTGAGTAAATCAACATGTCTTCCTTCATCCATCTCACACTCGTCTTCTTCTTCTTCTTCTTCATCTTCGTCTTCATCCTCATCCATCTCACACTCGTCTTCTTCCTTCATTACCTCACCATAAACACCACCTCCCTCTGAATAAGAATCTGACATATTTTCCTTCTTTAACTCATATTTTCCTTCTTTAACTCATCAGTAAAATCAATTCCCCCTTCTTTCTCATCAATCTTTGGCTTCTTAGCCTGTGGTTGTTCAATTACAGCTTCATCCTGAGGTCCCTCAACCATCTCCTCGAGCTCGCACGATGCAATGTAAAGCATTAGCCGAAATCTTTTTTCGCCCACAAATGTGCTGTATATATTTATGGATTTTAGCTCAGTCTCTGAATGAAACAAAAATGTCTTACGCATGAGTCACTTCATTGGCCTTTTGGGGCATGTAAGACTTGAAATTGAAAGAGGGTTTTGGCATATTGTTGTGCTCTTCACTGAATAGTTGATCATTCTTTAGTGAGAATCGCAATTATGTACGAAATAGGTCATTTTGATTTGCGGCAAACAAAAGGAATTGATAAGTTCCAAAGAGGATATTGTAGTTAAAACATGGTTTTGGATTTACATGTGAATAGAGTATGGATTTGGTGGCTTGGTTGATGAAGATAAAAGATGAGAACCCATCGTTTTTTAAACTAGTAATACCTCAAGAATGCTTACCACACGGAAACCAAAGATAGGTATATTTGCCTTTGTAAAGGATTTTATGGTTGAATTTAATTACTTTCTTCCTCGTCAACTTCATATCATGGTTTGCCTTTTAACAGAACCTCTTGTCTATCTATGTTATCAAAGATTGTGACTTTGTAGTGATAGTTTATTTTTATATGGTTTTGTGTAAGAGGAAAGGGTTCAAGGTGAGAACTCAATCCTATTGAAAAACTCAATCACATTACAAACTTTTGGTTTTAAACATCACCACTTTGTCAAGATGTTGAATATGTCATGATATTAGCATACGTCTCTCTAAAAAGTGTTTGAAAAACTCTTTAGAAAGCTCCATTGATCAACCACTGAGACATCTTTGTCAGGAAAAATGGACATGCAACCTAAGAACATTGATTTTATTGCAAGTAACTAATCGAGATGAAGGCTTTAACATTTTCTTAAAATTTAACTTAAGTTTAATTGAAAAGTGATTTGATCCTTACCAATAGTAAAATTTGATATCAATATGAATACAACCAAAAACTATTCCATCGAAACAAGTATGATTTAAGAATATGAACACAAAATCACAAAGAATGATGTGAATTACTAGACTCGAAAAAAAGAAATGATTGAGAGTGATAAAATTTTAGGGTTTTAGTTTCCACCAAAAAGTTTGATAAGATCAGAATTTTTAAAAGAATATAAAAGAAGAATCACTTTAAAAGATTAAAGAAAAACTTTACAAGGTTTTTGACTGACCAATGATAATGATAAGTTCCCTCATTACATCAATAAGGAAGTTTTTTTATTAAAAAAAAAACTTAAGTGAAGATTTCATTAATGAAATAGTATAATAAAAAAGATTAAGTATACAAGTCCCTCATGTCAGCTAGTTCTATTACAAAACCAAGTTACAAAGTGTACTAAATTTACATTAGAAGATCAGTTTGATTATAGGTGTCATCTCTCCTTCATTATTTGAGTTAGTTTAAGGTGTAAACCTTTTGACACAGTTGTGAGTCTAATCTATATGACTGTTCTGTGAAATATCTCCTCCTAGTCTATGTGATCTCCTCCAAATAGCTTCGAGTTTCTTTCCTTCTATATGTTGTAAACTGCAGTCCAAATAGACTTTGAATAGTTTGTAATCAACTGTATACTTTAGTTTGAGTTGTGAAGCCCAGTCTCCTTGCATTAATCCCCTAGTAGCTTTGAAAGGATGATTGGTTCCCTATTTATCAATATTGCATAGGAAGGTCTCCACTTGAAAAATATTAGGAGGAAATTGGTAGCCTACAAGACACTGATTAGAAAACTCCAACTGATAATATCATAGGCCCCTGTAAAGTCTATTTTGAAAGTGCAACTTTTAATAGTTTTATTGGCTTCATAACCCTTGAAGAGTTCCAACACCATCATAATGTTACAACTAATGGATCTACCCTAAACAAATGCATTTGGTGTTGGATTAATAAGATGGATCTATTGCTTCTTTATCCTCTTTTCTATAATTTTTGAAATAATATTGTATAGAACATTCAACATGCAAGTGGATGATACTCACTAAGCGACTTAACATTGTTTTTTTAGGAATCAAGCTAATGTAGGTTTTATTCTAATCCCTCAATAGTCTATTTCTTTGGAAGAATTCTTGCACTACTTTACAGCAAAGTCCTGTAATAGATCCTAAGTGTAATGCTCCCATAATTCTTAAGCCGCAATTAACTAAATAGTTCCCAAAATATACCATTAATCATCCAATTCCTCATTAGTTCTAAAATAGAGGGTTGTTTGTCAAATATAAAAATATTCTAGACAACACAACTACCCAATCTATCCATTCAAAAATATATACAATCGAATAACTTTACTTAATTAATCCACTGGCCCGTCCATCATATACACTAGTGTTATCAATAATCACTGAATCTCCTAAAAAAATAATGGCAAGGGGTGCACTACCTACTCAGTAAGGATAACCAACTATACCCTTAAAATCAAATAACTCAATAGTTAATTATAAAACTTAGTCAAGAGATTAAAACTGTGACGCCCCACTCCCATCAGATATTTGTGCCCGTACATTCTTCAGACATTCAAGCACATGCCTGGTGGAAGTAGTTCCCTAGAGCAGTCACATTTACTTCCCATGGCATCATCATTAAAACATAAATATCACAATCTTTAAAAAACTCAATTCCTCATTTTCATTTCATAAAATTGAATATATATTGTAGCATTACATACTTCATCCTTATATAGAATATCAAAGAGCTATCAGAGTTTACAGCTCTATTACAAAAATATGTTACATGCTACATGTGTAACACTCAAATACCCCCTGGGAGGATACATGGATGCCACCCAAAACAGAACAATCAAATCAGACTAGTTCACACACAACAGTGCTTACAATACATCACATCATACTGTCAGAAAACAGAAATTTAAAGTTATTACAGGCCCAAAAGTGTTAACTAAAAACATGTTCTAACGGTCATAAACGGCTAGTGTACAGTACCTAAATGTTCTATAAATAGAGACCACTCCTCCATAATTTACTTCATCCCTCCACCTTCTTTCTTTCTTACCTCAACATTTATTCTTGACGAAAACCACATTTCAAGATGTTGTCCGCTATCGCATGTTTTTGTGTAATTCTTATCATTCTGTATCTTTGTTTCATTCTTAGCGTAGAGATTCCTAGTGGAGAGCTAAATGATGCAGCTCGCAATTTTTTT
>JAOSBM010000205.1:19780747-19792166 GCA_027568955.1 Erythroxylum tenue
AATTTAGAAGTAAAGGCATAAGGTTTAATGCATAAATCCCAAATTGAAACAAACATCCTAGAATAAGAAAATTTACAAAGTCATGACTGAATTCAACTAAAGAGTAAAATCATTAACATGAACATCCAAGACAAATAACAAGTAAAATAGGAGGAGAAAGAACTCCAATTGATTCTTGAATCTTGATTTATCAATCTTCAAGTCTCCCCCTTACGATTTCTCCGTTCTTTTCCTTTTTCTCCTTTTTTCCCTCTCCCCCCAAACTCATTGCCTTTTTAACTACTGAAAAAACCGTCAAAAATTGTCGTACGCGGGCCGTGTGGCAATACACCAGCAGACCGTGTTCTTCTCTGGTCTGGTTGCCTTTTCATTGTTGGAAAAAATGGTCAGTGTTAATTTACACGGCCTGACCGTGTACTCCTTGGATCTTCACTGAAATCTCCCTCTTACTGGAAAACTTTACACGGGCTATGTCTCTTTACAAGGGTAAACTGTGTATTCCTCTAGTTATCTTCATTTTTCTCGCATAAAATCTGCAAACACTGAAAACATAGCAGCAATACCAAATTTACAAAGACTAAAGGCAGTTTAACATCATTCAATACAAAAACAATGACAAAATAGAGTTAAAATCTATCACGAATAACAACTTATCAGACGCTCTGCTACTCTCTCTCTCTCTCTCATCTCTCTCTCCTGTTATTTTCTCACTAAACCTAATGATTCATAATTTTGCCTATCAAAAGACTTATTTTGATGTTGATTGGGCCAGTTACACTAATGATCGCTAATCTATATTTGGTTATTACATTTTTTTCGGTCCTCTAATTTTTTGAAGTTCCAAAAAGAAACCTATTATTGCTAGGTCCAATATTAAAATTAAATACAAGAATATTACCTTTTTTACTGTTAAACTATGTTGAATCAACTTTATTCTTAGTGAAATTGGTCTATTTGACATCAAACCACTCTTTAATTATGATAATCTAAGAGTTATTTTCCTTGCTACAAATTTTGTCTCTCATGCTCATACCAAACATATTAAAATTGACATTCATTTTATTTGATATTTGGTTGCCAAAAAGTCTATGTTTATTCATTACATACCAAAATTTTAACAACTTGTTGATGTAATGACAAAGCCTTTAATATCTACTGCATTTTTTTATTGCATAACAAACTCATTATAGTCTGAACATGAGCTTGTGGGGAGTTATTAGTAGAGATTCACCTTAATATCATGTTACCTTTATTGATTTAAATCTTATCACTTCCTTAGATATGTTAATCTCAAATCAATATATTTTAGCAATAGTTTACATGTATAAATAGCATTGTACACCTTTATGTTAGACACACGCTGAAAATATAAAACAACTCAATTTCACTGCATATTTATTCCTTTCATCATCTTCTTCCATTTTCTTTTTATTTTATTTGGTTATCTAATCTTTATTATGGGCAGTTATCATTTTTTATTTGAATAAATCAGCCCCTTGTTACTTGATTATATAAAAATGTTTGTTTACATAAAAATGTGGTAATGTGTTTGGGGCCACAGTGAGATGATTAAAGAGCTAAGATTAGTTGCTAACATGCACCAATAAAAGGTAAAGATGGCCTGCCATTTTGATTGTTTTACAGCTTTACCAGGTCCTTTTTTTTTATCAAACAGAATATGCAAGACTCATCCTTTAGCCTTTTCTGTTCCTATTGTGACCAGTGGTGATTTCATTTGTTCTTTACTTTTATTTCCAGGTGGCTATAAAACTTTAGAGGAGTTGTTGGAAGTCATCACCTGGGCTCAACTTGGTATTTATGATAAGCCTATAAGCATCCTAATAATACCTTATAGAACAATATGACTTATCTAGTTCAGTCGTTAAAATCAATGTTTTGTAAAATAATGCAAATGAGTTTACTTAATGTTGACAGATATTATAATTCCATTCTTTCCATCATTGACAAAGTTGTAAATGATGGCTTCATCAAACCATTTCAACGTGAAATCTTTGTCTCTACCCCAAATGCAAAAGAGCTTTGTCCAAAAACTTGAGGTGTGTTATTGAGGTTGCATCCTTTGTCTCCTATGCTATCAAAGCATATATTTGGGCAATCTAATAATTAATGGTCTATAAATGGAAATCATAATAAGGCTTTTAAAGATTACTTTATTTTGATTAGGAATATGTGCCTTTGCATGATGGACTTATGGCTAGGGCAATGTGGGATATTGAATAACAACAACTATAGAAGGGTTTAGTTCCACCACTTTGCAAATTAAGGTGGCTCTAGAAGAAAGATAAATGTGTAAAGAAGAATGATAAATGTTTGTCAGTTTTAGGTTATACTGTAAGTATATTAGTTTTATGTTGTAGTACAACTGATATTGTTACCACGAGGATTGAATATATTCACCTAAAAATTTGAATTACATTTTGGATAAGGTAACAAAAGATCGAACTAAATGAAAATTAAAGCAAACTAATAAAATTTGATGATTGAACAAGTAAATGATAACAATGAATTGAAGTTACTCAATGATAGAAACTTAGGGATTATTCTATCCTTGTTTTGTCTTCCCTTCACCTTATGAATTAAACTACGCTTAATCCTAGATATATAAAGGTTTTCATTACCCTCTCTCAAGATCTATTAAGTAATACTAATTAAAATAGACAAAATTTAAGTTGCAATATCTCAATTTCCAAAGACTACTCATAACTATTCAATTAGATTTGAAACAATCATAAGGATAATTAACTCATAATTAAGATATCTTTAATTGCTTATTAACCTAATATTTTTAAGTCTATCAAGGTATTAACTCTCGTTATGCAACTTAAGAAAAATATCTCAATTCAATCAATCAATCCAAATCAAGTATAAGCATAAAAAAATATCGCAAGGCAGTAATATATTAAATTAAACAAGGTAAAATTTATATAAAACAATTCAAGAATAAAACCCTAATATAGATTTTGCAATCCATAATTATATTGAAAAACAACTATTTAGATTTGGCATACAAGGCAAAAAAATAGAAGAAGAGAAGAGAATAAAATTAGCTTTAAGCCTTGATTTGGGAAATCTGGAAAAAGCTGGAGTTGATCTTGATGTTTCCATTTTTTATCTTCTTTCTTGTGATGTGCAGCCTCCTTTGTTTTCTTTGTTTTCCTTTTTTAGAGTCTATTCGACTATATAATCAGCCTCTTTCTTCTATAGCATTCATAATATCCTTTTATAGAAAAAACTAGGTTTTTTGAAGTAAGCATAGTCACTTACATGGTTGTTTAGGTGACCTTGTATGTTAAAATTTCCTCTAAATTGCAACTTCACACTATTGCAAAAGCTTACACGAGCATATAGACGGTTGTGTATGTCAATATATATGGTCATATATCTTTAAATAGTCATAAATAGCATCTTTAAAACTCCACATATTTATAGTGACTTACACGGTCCCTATACATGACTGTATATCTCCAAAGTTGCTTCAATTCTTCCATTTTACACCTCGATTGCACTTAAATTCTTCTCCTTTTGGTTTATAAAGGCACACTTGAAGCAAAATAAGTGCCAAACAATCCTTGAAATATATAACTAAGATCAAACTTTTGCCTAACAATTAATCAAACAAAATACATAAAAATACTAACAAGAACATAAATCTAAGTCCCAAACACAAGATTATCAACTAAGAAAATATTAGAAACCTACTATAACACCTAAAAACATAATAATTTTTTCACCTATCAATAAACTAAAAACTAGATGAAGAAAGTTGTTTTAGGCTCTTAGGTTTCTATTGTCATTTTGGTGATAGTTAAGCAATGGATAGGCTTTGCGATATAGTGATTAAATGGAAACTCAACAAAAGTGTCTTTTCTTAATCCTTTTAAAAGGACACATTTTGAACTTCAAGGGCATTAAGCTTGTATTTTGTTATTGGATCAGTACAAAATGATCATAGAAATAATAGGTAAAATCTAAAAGTTAATATCTTTATTCTTTATGACAATGCTCTGTAGAGCATATGCATGCTTTGTTGTTAAAGTTAATAGCCATCATTTGATTTGTGTGAGCTCTTTTTTCTTTTGTTTTAAGGTACTGTTATAGTGCTTCGTTTATGCATTTACTCCATATTTGAGACCCTTGAATTGGTGGTGTGCATTGATGGAGATTGTTAACGAGGAATTATTTTTTACCAACATGATATTAGGATGTGTTGTTAGAATTAAAATTTTCTATTAGACAATTATTAATTACATACTTTTAGAAATTAAAATTGATCCATATTAAAGATAATAAATGGGCCTAATAAAGGATCCAATTAAATGGGCTACTAGTCTAGTAAGAAAAATGTATCCTACTTATTTGGAATTTTAGTTCTAAAATTATCTTTCAATACGAAACATATAGGTATATCCTTATTATCATATAGTTTTTATAGAATGTATCTTGCTCCTAATGAGTTCTATGCTTCATATATTGTTGAACAGGTTACTGTAAAAAGACCCCTGATAAAAGAAAAGTTATATTGTGGCATAAAATATTGGGTCACATTTTCAAAGAAAGGTTTTAGAGATTGATAAAGGATAACATTCTCCCAACTCTAGATTATGATGATATGGAAATATGTGTTGATTATTATAAGGGTAACTAGACCAAAAATAGAACTAATACATATGAATATATGTGGATCTTATACAATGAGGTTATGTAATTTAAGAAATTTTTTGACATTTATTAATGATTATTTTCATTAAGGATATGCATTCTTTCTATAAAAAAAAGTCTAAAGTGCTTAATAAATTCAAGATCTTTAAGATTAAAGTTGAGAAATAATTGGAAAAGGCAATTAAGATTGTCAAGTTTGACCGTGGAAGTGAATATTATGGAAAGCATGGGGTTTCAAAATAAGAAATGGTTTCGTTTGCCAAATATTTATAATCATGTGGAATAGTGACTCAGTTCACTACATTTGGTAGTCCTAAGGAAAATTTTGGGGTTGAAAGATAGAATCGTACCTTAAAGTACATGATGAGATTAATGCAAAGTAAGACTAATTTACCTAATTACCTTTTGGGTAAAGCCTTTTAAAATTTAGAAGGGGTGGAAGCCTAGCCTCACTCATCTTCGTATATGGGTTTGCCCTGCTGATGTATGTTTATATAATCCTCATAAAATAATTTGCACTCTCATTCCTCTTGTTATTACTTTGTTCGATATCCCAACTGCCCTAAAGGATATAGGATTTACTGTAGAGATGGAGGATCTAGAATAGTAGAATCGTAAACAACTAAGTTTCTAAAGCATAATGTCTATGATGAGACTGGTTTACCTCATTTTGATAAGGATGGCATTCTCATCCTTTAGTTGATAGAATGATGGATACTATAGTTTTTTCGTATCCATCACTCATACGGTCAAAACTAATGGATTCAGGTCTCAGTAGCTAAACAATATAGGAAAAGGAACCCATACATGTACAAATTGAGGTACGTGTATTTACTGAACCAATTCAATTAAAGAGATCCACTAGAGTGAGAAGACTGGTTATATCATCTGATCACATGTAGTGGATCCAGTTACTTTTACAAAAGTTATTACTAGACCTCATACAAATTTATGGTAGGATGCAACGAAGTAAGAGATGCATTCCATTGAGCATAGTAAGGTACGAGAGTTTATGGATTTACCTTATAATGTAAACTTGTCAACTATAAATAGATTTATAAAACCAAAAAGGACTCTTAAGGTAAAGTTAAATGGCTTAAAGCTCAATTGGTTGCCAAAGTGTAATATCCTAGTTCCAATATTGCACTATGTAATGTACTGCTCATGCATTTTATAAAGTATGCTCTATTTATGGTATACTAGAGTAATTTAAGTGTTTAAAAGTATTATTGAGGCTATAATGGAGATCACAGATAGACCAGAGATGGTTCTAAGCTCAACTGGAAATTTCTTAGAAAATTTTCAAAAACTCCAAAAAGCTATGAAATGAGTTTGAACGAGCTTTAAAAGCCTCGAAATGTGCTTTGAAGATTTAGATGACACTTTTGAATGAAATCCAGATGATTTTGGTGAATAGTATTTTTGGATGAATAGTGAATTCAGGTGAATAGTATTTTCACTTTAATAGTGATTTTAAGGACCCCAACCTTGAAAACTTAAAAAAATACCCAAAATATGTATTAGAGTCTAATGATACTGAAATGGATGAAAAATAAGTCCAATTGGATGAATTTCGGGAGTTCCTAAAGTTTATGGTTAAAATGCTCTTTTTAGAAAATAATAGGAATTGATGATTTAAAACCCATTAGAAATTTTTAAAAGCATCCAATCAACAAGTATTGACTATAATTAGAGTATTTCACAATCAATTTTATGATAAGACAGTTGTGAAATATTTTCGGGATTTAATTTGGTTATTTGGTGAATTAAATACATTAAAGGGCAATTTGGTATTTGTACAAGAAGTTAGCGGATTAATGAGTCATTAGAAGAGAACCAATTAAATGGTGACAAGTGGCATGGGTAAAAGTGTAAATATAAGACATTTTGGTAAAGATGTAATTATAAGATGTTATTAAGGATAAAGGTGTAATTATAATGGAAATGGGGGAAAACTTGTAATTAAACAAAGACTTCATCTTCTGTAAACGTTGGTGGTTAGCCATTGATGAGAGAAACGTAGAGAAAGAGAGAAAAAAAGAAAAGAAAAGAAAAGAGAAAGGAGAAGAGAGAGCTATGACTAAGCCAAGGTTAAGTGATCCAAACCATTTTTCATGCTCTTCTACCTCCAATCAAGCATCCAATAAAGTTTCATAGTCATTCAAGTGAAGAAGAAGAAGAAAATGGGTTGGTAAGCTTACTAATCTTGTTGAAAAATATGATTTGTTAGGTTATAGTTTAGATTTGCTTTTGATGGTGGGATTTACACCCTTTTGATGTAATATCAAGGTTTTATTGCATTGGAAGCAATTGGGAGAAGAAAATCACATGAATCAAGTGTACAGAACCTTGGTCAAACTTGGTCAAAGGTTAGATCTATTTCCTAAAGTGTTTTATGTTGTTATTTGATGATTTAATATTAATGAATAGTAGTAGGAAGTTAGTTTAATGATGAAAAAATGAAAGAAAAATCATGGAAATGATTAGATGAGTTTTCGGTCAAGGTTAGGGGTCTTAATGTGTTATGATCCAAAATTCTATTTTAATGTTTTATGATGTTCATAGCATTTTTTTTAACACTAATAAAGTAAAGAAATGAAAAAGAATTTGTTTGGAATTGGTTTTGGCTTTGGTTGAAATTCGGCCTAGAGAGCTTGATTTTGTAAAAAAATTGTTAATGAAATTTTATAGCTTAAATGCATGTACTAAAATGTCATGGAAGTAAATTTAGATTGATTTTTAACTGTTAAAAATCAAATGGAATTGAATTGGAAGAGTTTAATGTATAATATGTTAAATTTAGCCTTAAAGACATTTTTTGTATAAAAGCATGGTTATGATGTAATGACCATGTGAATGTGATTAAGGATAGTCATTAAGTGTATTTGTGGTATTATAATTATTAAATGACCTGTTATCTTATTTGGAGAAAAATTAGTATATGTAGTGTATATGGAAAGTAATGAAGTTGATATAGTTTATGGTATATTTGATTGAAAAATGTATTAAGGAGTTGAATGTATTCATATTAGGTTTTGGATCAAAAAAATGAAGCCAATTGAAGGGTTTCAAAATGGTGAAAAGGAAACTAGCAAGTAGTGAGGGTATTTTAATTGTTTTATATGACTAAATTCTTTGCAAAAGAATTAATAACTTATGAGTGTTCTTTAAATTGATTTTCTGCAAATGGTTTTCATTTGATCATGAAATGAATATTTATGATGAGTTTTATGCAAATGATATTTTACAAATGAATATTGCTAGCATAAGTGTATGTTTTGGTAATAAATGAGTTTTAATTTGAAAGTAAAATTTTATATGATTGGGGGTTACATTGAATAATTCAATTATGATTCCTCTCAAACTTGATTTAGAAAATAAGATGAGTTGTAAATATAAGAGTTGCTTTTGACTATGGTACACCGTTAGGCTGTATTCATGTTATTATACCAGCACATTTATAGCGGTTAACCTATTACGAGTCAGCGATATAGAACCAACTCTGTAAAAAGTGGTTAACCAATCACTGGTAAGCAATGTAAAACCATCTCCGTGACTTGTTACGGGTAAGAGATGGAGAACTAGCTCCTTAACTACGAGTCTATAGCGGTTAACCTGTTACAGGTAAGCGATGTAGAACCAACTCAAAACTAGTAGTTAACTGGTGGCGGGTAATTGATGTAGAAATAGATCCGTGCCTTTAGGCCTAGTGTACCATATGGTAAAGAAACTGGTGGTGGGCTATGTTGAGAAATAAAAGTCATGAAATAATAATGTCGACACTATTTATTTTTAAAAATGACCGCGCGTCGTTACGCTAGTCAAAATTAAATAACTAGACCTACTACTATAGCAGTGGTGAGTCTAGGTCGATCCCACAGAGAGTGTATGTAAAGTTTATAAAATCAAATTAACTAGTGTTTAGGTTTAACAGGGGGTTTTTGTTTTTGAAAAAAGAAAATAAATGAAACTAACTAATAAAAAAATTAAAGAAAACATGCAAAAAATGATAAAAGTGGGAAATTCGGTAGGGATGTTGGCACTCCGCTCGACGTCCTAAGTGACATCCGCACGAGCATCCCACAAGGGGGCGTGCCCACACGAGTCAAATATCAAATTGGAATTACAAATTGATTCCTTCAGAACATTTGTAGTTCTATGTCTCTAGTTTATTTAGAGATAAGAATCATCTCATTTGGAGATCAGATAACAAAGTTATGGTCGAAAGAATCAAACAAGTTTTTGTCCTCAATCATATTGAACCTGTATCGGGACAATTAGCATAACTTTCTCTATAGATGTCGGATCAAGGTCATTCTAAGACAGTTTAAAAGAGGACTTCTATATCTACAACTTTTAAGAAGACCTTGAAGATAGATTCTATTATCTAGAGGGTCAAAATTGGAATAGAAGATGAATAACGAACAGTACCTAGAAGATACTTGTTATCACAGAAGATACATGTCATCACCAGACGATACACGTCATCACCGAAGATACACGTCATCACCAGACAATACACATCATCACAGAAGATACACGTCATCACCAGATGATACACATCATCACAGAAGATACATATCCTCACCAGACAATACACGTCATCACAGAAGATACACGTCATCACTAGACGATACACGTCATCACAGAAGATACAGTCTGTACTCCTGAGCATCTCCAATTATAAGGATCATAACTTTCGACTATCATGTCCAAAAATTTCATACTATATACCTCTGGAAAACTAGAAAGATAAGCTACAACTTTCTACAAGCCAACTTTGTCTAATTCAGCTTAGCTCAATCTAGATTTTTCCCTGAAGCCAGAACACAATTTTTTTTCCCTTATGACAAACTTGAAAATGCAATGTACAAACTTTGAGAGTCATGAGCAAAAAAGCAATCATGTTCCATTAGCATTAAAAGATAAGAGTTTTACAAAGCTTTAATGGGCATTTCAAGCTACAAATACATCAAAATCTCAAAATACAAAAGATACATGAACAATAATTTGCTCAAAATGCAACTAAAGCTTTATGTTTTCAAATCTATCCTAAAGTACAAAAAGATGCATAATCAGAGTGATGCCCTGACCCTTGACTACTCGATATCTTACTCACCACCTGGATATGGGGAAGAGAATTGGGGTGAGCGTAAAGCCCATGGGCGACAATTTAATAATCGGTAATAAGCAAAACCATTTATATAATCATTTCTATTGCAAAAATTCACATTTATGCAAATTATGTATGCATCACTCTTGTCAACTTATCATGAGCTCATAAGCATATCAAAATGGTTTGGGTAGATCCATAAACATGACGTACTACAAATTTCCACATAATGATCCTATGTAGTCGTAAACTTGAGGGAGTCTATGAAGGAGCTCTGTGCCACAAGTGGGCAGGCGGGAGAAGCCTTTAACTTGGCCAACGTGCACGTGATATTCTTGAAGGGACTACACTAAACCCACATAACATGTAATTCGTGAACTGAAAATATTTTGCCCTTATGGTATATTTTTGGAAACTTTTTTTCATGAACATGAGATATTTTGAAAACCACTTCCGAAAAACCTAATTTCATAAACACGTATCTTTTCAAAAAGAATCATTTTCAAAGTCTTTTCATAATTCATCAACACAATTCATATATCAAGCATATAGCATTCTATCAATTCATTCAAGAAGTAGTAAATGCAAAATTTAAAATTAGTTGAAATCATTTATTTCTATTTCTTGAAAGAGACATATATGGCTTATTACTTAATTATAAAAATGTAACCCACCTTGAATTCCTTGCTTAAGAAATTGGCCCAAGGATGTCTTTCCTCTTGCTCCTCTTGCCTCCCTTGACCCCCTTCGTGATTTCCTTCATAAATGAAAAAATTCAATAGGAATTTAAATTAAGAACCCTAAGAAAATATATCCATTATATTGACCCTAGAATACTTAAACCCATACATTTTTTAAACTTCTTAAACCAAAAACCTTTCCAAAAATCCAAAAGATTAAGTAAAACCCTGTTGGATCGGAAAAAGAAAGCATGCCATATTTGGAGAACTAGTAGATTTCAAACATTTTAGAAATCTTATTTGCAGTGGAAACAATATATCCAAATCATCATGCCAATCTATACATGATATGGTATAAGGATAATAATAAACATAAACAAGATAGTGATATTACCGACTCCTTCACTACAACTTTAATTCCTTGCTGCTCTATCCTCTCCTTCTTCTTGTATTCAAAGCCTTTGCTTTTGAATCCTTTCCTTTGTTAATCTATCCTCTCCTTATTGTTGTATCCTCAGCCAATTTGACTTACCTCTTGTTCTTCCAGGACAACTTGGTTAACATATTCCTTTGGTGGGAAAGGAGAAGAAATGTTTGAAGGAGATTTTTCTTAGAAAAAATGAACCAAAAATGAGACTCTCCTATTGCAAAATTCGGCTTACTCATGCATGTAAGGAGAGAGAGAGTTAAATCATGCAAGAACACATTCTTACACACTTAATTTCGGTTATGCATGGAAAAGAAGAAGAGAATAACATCCAATGCATCACTTCTTACTTTAGTCAAACATAAAAAAGCCATTAAATGAGACTCTTCTCATTTATTTTAAGATGGCTATATGAAAAGACCAATCACCTAATATTGATATGCCAATTTTGGTTTTGGAAGATGGAAGAAGGAAGATGGTCCATCCAATGCACATCTTTCTTCTTTAATCCAATGAATG
>JAOSBM010000205.1:19792266-19804406 GCA_027568955.1 Erythroxylum tenue
AACTTAAATAGGTTTGGGGTCCAACAGGAGACTATAAATATTTCATAACCTTTATCGATGATTACTCTAGACATGGATATTTGTATTTGATGCATAAAAAGAGTGAGTCCTTTGAAAAGTTCAAAGAATTCAAAGCTGAAGCTAAGAAGCAGCTAGGCAAGCCATTAAAACAACTTCGAGTAGATCGAAGTGGTGAGTACGTATCTAGAGAGTTCCAACAATTTCTAATTAACAATGGCATTGTTTCCAATTTGTAAGATCCTCGAACATCTGAACAGAATGGTGTAGCAGAGAGGAGGAATAGGACTATATTAGAGATGGTGAGATCAATGACGTCCTACTCTAGCCTTCCAGAATTGTTCTGGTCTATACAAACAACAACTTATCTTCTTAACTTTACTCAATCTAATTCAGTGCCTAAAACACCTATGGAATTGTAGACTGGCTAAGTGCCTTCATTGCGGCACTTCAGGAATTGGGGCTGCCCAGCCCATGTTCTAAGGCTTGAATCCACAAAGATGGAACCAAGGTCAGAAGTATGTTTATTTGTAGGATATCCTACGGGTACACGAGGGTACTATTTTTACAGTCCTCAAGGTAGGAAGGTTGATGGGCCCCAAACTTTTCTTGGAAGTTAGAACTGTTCAATGAGAAATTATTCATGTGTAAAGAATAAAGTTTACACATGTGCAATTGGCAATTATTGGCAATTATTCATGTGCAATTGCCAAAATTGTCTTCTCGGAAGTTGTAGATGATCCTTTTATCTTTCCAACGACATAAAATTTTTAAATTTTGGATATCGTAGTGGAAAGATATGATTGATGCAAGTTGTGATGCTGCTTAGAATGTGTGTATAGGATAGCCATGGTAAATGGTAAGGATGTGTGGATTTGATGAATTAAATGGGTTGAGAATTGAGCGTTTTATGAGATAAATTTGGTGTTTGAATTAATATAAAGTAATTTGGCACTAGAAGAGTTGAATTTGGGAAGATTATGAGTGAATATAATGTTAGACTGGATGTAGGAAGCATTGGAGAGACTTTGGAGGGGTTTGGGGAAACCCTATGTCCTTTAAACGGACTTTAGGTCCGTTAAATGGACCTTCTCAGGTCAAAAATGACCCCAGCATCACCAATGTCCGTTTAATAGACATTAGGTCCGTTAAACAGACCCTCTCGGGTGAAAATTGGCTCTCAACCCCGACAATATTCGTTAAACGAACATGGTTGTCCATTAAACGGACATTCACGGGACAGCTTCCGAAAATTGCAATTGTTGACCATTTTATAGGCAGAATCTCACTTTATGGTCTTCATAAAAGTTGTAGATCTAGAAGTATTCTTTCCAACCGCCTAATAATGAACTCAATCCGAAATCTTTGGTGAAAGTTATGGCATTTGCACCAAGACATGTTACGGCATGATTGAGGGTATAAACATGTTTGATTCTTTTAGCCATAACTTCATCATCCGACCTCCAAATGATGTGATTCTTGAAGCAATGGATTCCTAACACCTTTTACTATCTCTGATGAGAATTGATATCTTTTGGAGTTTATTTTGAATAATTTTTATGGAGAGAAAGTGAGGGGTCGGTTGGGAGAGCATGATTAGGGTATGAACACACTTAGGCTTTTTAAGCATATCCTGAGCTGTAGAACTCCGATTGAGATGATTATTGCTTCAAAACAAACTAGAGGTTAGAGCTACAATTTCTTTGAAGAAGTCAAATTGAAATTCTAGTTTAAAGATTTCCAAATTCTGTTCGTAAATAAGAGAAATGAGTTCAAGTATGGTGACTGATTTGTATGGGCACGCCATTGAATAAATTGTGAGGTAATTTTTGGGATGTCAGAGCAAGAAGATGAAGTGATGATGGTTAAGGAGATTTTATGGGAATACGCACACGTTTCATGATTTCGTAAGAGTTAGGTTTCGAAAACGGGACCCAACAAAGGTATTTGTGTCGAAAAATACGACCTTCTTGGAGAAAGAATTTATGAGAAATCATAAAGGAATAAGTGAAGTAGTAATAAAGGAGTTAGCTACTTTATCCAAACCAAGAGTTGATATGGATATAGCAGAACAAGATGTCGAAATAGATTCAAGAGTTAAATCAGAAGAGCAGCCTCAACATCAAGTAGTGCCTAGACATAGTGGGAGGGTTATGAGATAACCATATAGTTATTTAGGTCTAGGAGAAGGCATAATTGCCATCTCAGAACAAGAAGAAATGGATCTCATTACTTATACACAGGCTATCATTGATGTTGATGCAGAAAAATGGCTTTAGGCGATGGAATCGAAAATAGATTCCATGTACACCAATGAAGTCTGGATCCTTATAGATCTACCACCAGATGTAAAATCCATAGGGTGTAAATGGATCTATAAAAGGAAATGAGTATAAGGTATACAAATTGCAGAGGTCCATTTATGGACTTAAGCAAGCATCTAAGTCTTGGAACATTAGGTTTGATAAGTCTATCAAAACCTATGGATTCATACAAATCCTATACGAGCCTTGTGTCTTACTTTCCTAATCCTGTATGTCAATAACATAATGCTCATTGGGAATGATGTAGGAATGTTATCTACGGTTAAGGGATGGCTGAACAAACAGTTCTCAACGAAGGATTTAGGAGAGGCTAGCTAGCAAACTTATAAGGGATCGTAAGAACAAACTGATAGCCTTGTCTCAAATAACCTACATTGAGAACATGCTATAATTTTTTCATGCAAGATTCCAAAAGAGGTTTCACACCTACTAGACATGGAATCAAACTTTCAAAGGAGCAAGCACCTAAGACCCAAGAGGAGGTCGAGCGCATGCATAACATTCCATATGCTTCGGCAGTCGGAAGTTTAATGTATGCTATGCTTTGCACTAGACCGGATATCTGTTACGTAGTGGGACTGGTAAGTAGATTCCAGTCCAATCCTGGAATGGAGCATTGGACTGCGGTTAAATGCATACTAAAGTATGTTCATAGGACGAAGAACTTAATCCTTATTTACTTTAGAAGTAACCTTATTCTGACAGGATATATAGATTCCAATTTCCAATCAAATGTTGATTCAAGGAACCAATTTTTGTTTCTATATTTGTTTTAGGAGGTGGGGCTATAGTATGGAGGAGTATCAAGCAATCCTGTGTTGCTAATTCGACTGTGGAGGTTGAGTATGTTGCTGCTTGTAAAGTAGTAAAAGAAGCAATCTGGCTCTACAAGTTCCTGAATGATTTCGAAGTAGTTCCTGAGGCAAAAAAGGCCATTACACTTTATTGTGATAATAGTGGGGCAATGGCTAATTCTAAAGAACATCGGAACCATAAAGCTTCCAAACACATTAAGAGAAAGTATCATCTCATAAGGGAGATAATACAACATGGTGAGGTGAATGTGGTAAAGATTCCCACAGAGCAAAACCTTGCTGATCCATTTACGAAGATGCTATCTCAAAAGAGTTTTGAGGGTCAACTAACAGGGATGGGAATGAGGGATATGTCAAACTTGCTTTAGGGCAAGTGGGAGATTGTTGGAGTTATGTAAATATAGTTCCCTGGAAAGCAAGTGTATTTACATATAACTTAATTTTCTTCTAGTTACTTTTGTAATGAAAATATTTATTATGATTAAAATAAAAGAGTTTGGTTTTATTTGTGTGAGCATTATATATCTAGTCATAAGATACCAAGATTCTTTTGAAAATAATATGCATATACATGGAGATGTACGGGAAACATGTATATTATTAGAATCTAAATTAGTTAATTCATAGTTGAATAATCAAGTTGGTCGCTTGATTATGGTTTAAACTATAGTGTTGCGATTTATCTCCGTGTAAGTAAAAGAGTTTACTTCAAGGGAATGATGAGTTTCATATCATGATAGTAGTTGACTGTCGATAATGGCACCATTAAATGAATCTAGAATCAAGTATGATTTTAAAGAATAAAGTGGGTCGTTACTTTAATCTTAAAACATACAGCATGGCATTCTTTTATTACGAATCACAATCTTGATGAGTGGTGAACTCATATGTGTTTCATTATAATTGTTAATATAATCAAAATGGATTTTTATAGAGTATTAGTCCAGTGTTTGTATGTTGTAATTATTAATTGAAACATGTTTCAGGGAATATTCACTCAAATAAAGAGTTTATAGTAATATCATCACTTCTAGATTTTTTACTGGAATTGGTAATTAAACTGGTGCCAGTAGTTTGATGGATTAGCTATAGGATAACATAATCAATTTCGAAAGAGAGAAAGAAAACAAAAAATACAAGGAAACAGTGCTTAATAGGGTCCTAGAATCAATATCCCCATTAAACTGGCATCAAGAAGCTACCCTTCCATGAGTCTCTCACGGTTGAGGGGTTTGCCCTTTTTTCTCATCTCTCCTAAAGCTCCCTCTATTTTTCTCCCAGTTGAAAACCCTCTACTCTTTCATAAACCTCTCTATTTCCATATGTCTATTTATATTGAAAACTAGGGTTTCGGGCAGCATATGTGTGAAAGTCACGGCCATGACATGTTGAATCATGGGCGTGACTAATACATAGCCATGAAACAACTTGTCATGGCCATGACTCACAACATGTCATGGCCATGACTCACCTTGCATGCGCGTGACTAGAGTCATGGCCATGACATGTTGTTTCATGGCCGTGTATCATTAGTCCTGCCCATGACACTTTGTATCATGGCCGTGACTTGCGTTCTCATGACCACTTGATTTTCTACAATGTATACTTTTCATCTTCGTTCATTTTCTTGTCTTCTCTTGCTCTAATACTTCTTCTTGTTCCATAGAGACAAGTGAGTGTGAATCTCAAAAAGACAACTCAAAGATTGTGCTTTCAACTCACTTTAGCTCTTTTGTTTCCGAATTGTACCTAAAACCAAATATGAACTTAAGTGAATGTCTTAAGCATTTTCATATCATTAATCACTAAGTGTTATGGAATAAATGTATAATTAATTAAGTACATATCAATTTCCCCCATACTTAGCTTTTGACCATCCTAGGGCAAAACTTCATATTCAAAATGATAGACCCAAAAAAATTTACTCACTTCCCATATGTTCCAAGAATATGTAGTTGTCAGAAAAGATAAACCACTTTCAAAATCCATAGTAAGAATTCAACATTCAACGCCTCTACTCATGATCAATCAACATTCATTACCTTTAGAAACAGAACAATGAAATACCATTTATAATCATGACATTCCACAACTTTGCAAATCATTTCATTTCTCCACCACTAAGGTTTACGTGCATAATAATGAATCAAATGACTTTTCAAGGTTGTAATATGAGCAAAGGTAAGGTGAGATGTATTTGGGTCAAGTAGTATGAAAGCCATTAAAGCTAGTGAAATAAAAGCAACACTCATTGTAACATCAAGTGCAAAAACCAACATTCACTCACAATTGTGTACATTAACTATGATGAATGCAAAAACGATGTTTCATAACTCAAATTTAAGCTCCCATACCACAAACCACATGAAGCGTAATCAACCAGAAGGAATCACTAGTACAATTGATGGCAAAATATTGAAACTTCATGGAGTGATCATTCAAAGACAAAATCTACCTCATATTCAACTCAAATAACCCATTCAATACAACTTTAGGAGGATGCATTAATTATCAATAACTTTGCAAACCACATATGCACTTCCTCCTTGATATAATTATATTTTAAATTTCCTTTCTTTTTCTTTTTCTTTTTCTTTTCTTTTCTTTTCTTTTCTCTTTTCTTTCTTTCTTTTTATTTTTGTAAATATTGAAAGGAACTACATTAATATGGTAATTTCAATGATAAAACATAAGAAAACATCCCAATCATTATAACCAACCCACATATATGCATACGCCCACACTTAAAATTTTGTACATCTATTAACTCAACAATCATAAATGATTCACTAGCTTTATGGCTTAGGTAGGACATTTGGTCAAGTTTAAAAGCATGTAATGTGGTTAACACACAAAGAAAAGTATAAAACTTAAAAGGGTTTATCAAAAGGAAAATCATATAATAGGTAGGCTATTTGGCTAATGTAGCTTAGAAAAACAAAGAATGCCTATTCAATTTCATGTTAATGCATGTGATAAAAAATGTTGCCTTGAATAGAAAATCAAAGCAAAATAAAAATGTGCATATCATGAAAGTATCACATGATCCTACGACAGAGTCTCGATTACTGCAACACCTGTACGTATACTTAGGGTAGTTTGTTTAAAAACACAAAAATAAGCATGAGCTAAACGAGCTCAGTGAGTGTAAACAGTTTATAAAAAAATTGAACTTTCCATAACAACATTAAGTACAATATTCCCATACAATTATAAAGCTCATCGTAAAATATTTTCCATAAAAAATTATTCATGCATCATAACAATTGGTAATCAAATAGCATTTTATAAAACACAATTTCAAACTTTTTGAAATACTATTTTAAAAGGCTTTTTTCAAAATTAAACTCATCATATAAAATATTCCATTTCCTATTTTCCTTAATCAATAAATAGTGGTGGCAATAAGTTTTCTGAAAACTTTAATACTGAAAAATAAGTCAACCACTAGCATTGGAACCATACGGCACCTCTCAAATCACTTTTAACTTAATAGTGGCGGTATTATTATTTTCATGACTTTCCTTACTCAACATATCCCACCACAAGTTTCTTTACCTTACAGTACACTAGGAATAAAGTCACGAAGCTAGTTCTATATCGCTGACCCGCGACTGGTTAACCACTATTTATGGAGCTGGTTCTACATCACTTACCCATAATAGGTTAACTGCTATATATCGGTAGTTACGAAGCTGATTCTGCTTCGCTTACCCATAACAAGTCACAGAGCTAGTTCTACATCGCTTACCTGTAATAGGTTAACCACTATAAATATACTAGTATAATAACATGTATATAGCCTAGTGGTATACCATAGCCAAAAGAAACTCTTACATTTATAACTCATCTTATTTTCTAAATCAACTATGGGAGAATTCATAATTAAATTATTTCAATGTAACTCCCAATCATATAAATTTTAACTTTCAAATTAAATCTCATATATTGCCAAAGCATACACTTATGTTAGCAATATTCACTTGTAAAATATCATTTGCATAAAACTCAATATAATTATTTATTTCACAATCAAATGAAAATCATTTGCATAAACTCAATTTAAAATACACTCACAACTTGCTAGTCTCCATAAATAGAAACCATTTGCGTAAAATCAATTTAAAGAATACTCACATGTCATCAATTCTTTTGCAAAGAATTTAGTCATATAAAACAATTAAAATACATTCATTACTTGTTATTTTTTTTTCACCACTTTGATCTAAAAACCTAATACGAATACATTCAACTCCTTAACACATTTTCCAATCAGATATACCATAAACCATATCAACTTCATTACTTTCCATATACACTCCATATACTAATTTTTATCCAAATAATATCATAACACTTCATTTAATAATTCCAATACCACAAATACACTTAATGATCATCATTAATCGCATTCACATGGTCATTACATTATAACCGTGCTTTTATACTAAAAATGTCTTTAACGCTAAACTTAACATACTATACATTAAACTCTTCCAATTCTATTCCATTTGATTTCTAACACTTAAAAATCAATCTAGATTCACTTCCATGACATTTTAGTACATACATTTAAGCCATAAAATGTCGTTAACAATGTTTTTACAAAATCAAGCTCTCAAGGTCGAATTTCATCCAAAACCAATTCCAAATCAATTATTTTTCATTTCTTTACTTCATAAGCATCAAAATAACGCTATGAACATCATAAAACATCAAAATAGAAGTTTGGTTCATAACACATTAAAAACCCTACCTTGGCCGAAAAATCATCTAATCATTTCCATAGTTTTTCTTTCATTCTTTCATCATTAAACTAACTTCCTAATGCCATTCATTACTTTTAAATCATCAAATAACAACATAAGACACTTTAGGCAATAGATCTCACCTTTGACCAAGTTTGAACAAGGTTCCATTCTCTTGATTGAAGTGATTTTCTTCTCCCAATTGCTTCCAATGCAATAAAACCTTAATATTAAATCAAAAGGGTATAAATCACACCATCAAAACCAAATCTAACCTATAACCTAACAAATCAGATTTTTCAACAAGATTAGTAAGCTTAAAAACCCATTTTCTTCTTTTTGTTCACTTGAATGACCATGTAACTTTATTGGATGCTTGGTTGGTGATAGAAGAGCATGAAAAATGGTTTGGATCACTTCACTTTGGCTTAGTTGTAGCTCTCTCTTCTCCTTTCTCTTTTCTTTTTTTTTTCTCTCTTTCTCTACGTTTATCTCATCAGTAGCCAGCCACCAACGTTTAAAAATGATGAAGTCTTTGTTTAATTACAAGTTTGCTCCCCATTTCCATTATAATTACACCTTTATCCTTAATAACATCTTATAATTACAACTTTACCAAAATCTCATATTTACACTTTTACCCATGCCACTGGTCACCATTTAATTGGTTCTCTCCTAATGACTCATCAATCCAAATTGCCCTTTAATGAACACAAAAAGACCAAATTGTCTTTTAATGCATTTAATTCACTAATTAATCGAATTAAATCTCGAAAATATTTCACAACTATCTTATCATCAAATTGACAATGAAATACTCTAATTAGGGTCAATACTTGTTGATTGGATTCTTTAAAATTTTTTGAATGGGTTTAAAATCATTAATACCAATTATATTTTAACCCTAAACTTTTGGAACTCCCAAATTTCATCCGATTAGGCTTATTTTTGATCCATTTCAGTATCATTAGACTCTACTATCTATTTCGGCAAATTTTCAAGTTTTCAAGGTTAGGTCCCCAAAATCACTATTCAAGTGAAAATACTATTCATTCGAATCCACTATTCATCCAAAAATACTATTCATCAAAATCATTCGAATTTCATTCAAAGTTGTCATTTAAATCCTCAAAGCACAATTTGGGACTTTTAAAGCTCATTTGGACTCATTTTGTAGCTTTTCAGAGTTTTCAAAAATTTTATATAAAATTTCTACTTAAGTCTAGAGCTATCTTTGATCTATCCGTGATCTCCATTATAACCTCAATAACACTTTTAAATGTTGGACCCCGAACTTTTCGTGAAAGATTAGAACTATTGAATGAGAAATTTTAGTGATTAGTCACGAGTTAAGAACAAATGAATGAAAGTTCTCGAACCAAAAATTTATAGACAAGAGTAAAGTAAGGAATGAGACAAGTGGATAGATTCATGATTTGCTATGGTGTTTTCGGTGGATAAGAGGTTTTTGAAATAGGAAGAAGTAAGGTGAAAGTTAGCAGTAAAATGAAAGCAAAAATGAAGTTGAATATGTGTAGTAAGTTGATGAAGGATATGTACATATGTGTATGTTTTGTCATTCGTATTCATTATTATTCATGGATTATGATTTCTTTATGGAGGACATTGATTTGAAATGAAGTTGAGAATGAGGAGAAAATGAAGTAGAAAAGGTGATTTTGGTATAAGTGGTGTAAGGAAAGATTTTGAAATAAAGAGTTGTTCTGGAAAATGTTCCCTGAGTATGCTTCAGTCTTTTAGCCACAACGTTTTCTCTAGTTGTCCAAATGAGACGATTCTTGATTTGAATTAAACTAGAGATATATGGATACATTTAGTATGAAGACATCGAATTTCAATTATGTCTCTAAGAGTCTCAAAACTTGTCATGAAGTTAAGAATTGGGTGCAGTACGTTGGTGTTTGAATGGAAAAATTTGTCTTCGAACTTTAAGGCCAAATTTGGGATTGATATAAATAGGTTTTAGTAAAGTTTCCTTCTAGAAAGTTGTATATCTTTCTTTTATCTTTCCAACGGTATATAGTATGAAATTTTGGACATCTGAACTGAAAGTTATGATCTTTATAGGTGGAGATGTTCCGGAAGAAAAGTAAGACAAAGTTACTATTCATCCTATCGTCTTAGTTTTTCGTCTTAGTATGGTGTCATCTTCGTCTTAGTATGATGTCATCTTCTTCTTAGTATGACATCATCTTCGTCTTAGTATGACATCATCTTCGTCTTAGTATGACGTCATCTTCGTCTTAGTTTGACTTTTGCTTTGTTTTAGTTTGACCTTTTTGACTTCCTTCTTCTGTCCTATTTTTGACCCTTTTAGAAGCTAAATCTTGCTTTAAGTTTCATGAAAGTTGTAGATATTGAAGTCTTCTTTCCAAATATTCAAAGAACACCTTAATCTGATATCTGTAGGGAAAGTTATCGTAATTTTCCCAACCTTGTATCGTAATACATTGCTTTATATCTCCAAAAATAATCATAGCTATCTGAAATTAAGTAAGAAAGATTGAGTGAAAAAGGTGGGACTGGCGCAGTGAGTGTGTTCTTGAAAATTATGAACTGGTGTTATTCCACTGAACATACTTCAGTGTTTTCATGATTTTTGGAGCTCTACTGATCCAAATGAGATGATTTCTGATTTGTGGTAAACTAGAGAAATAGAGATACAAAGTATCTGAAGGAAGTGAATTGTAATTCAGTTCCTAATACTTTCAAGTTTTGGATGGAAGTTGTGAACAGTATACTGTTTTGGACAAGGGCAGTCCAAAAATGTTTGAAGTATATCTTTTGAATCACTGAACCAAATTGAATGACTTCGGTGGCATTAGAAACGTAAGACAATGGGGGACATTTTCTAGAAGAAAGTGATAAGTTATAATGTTCAAGGATATTTTTGGCAAGACACTTAAGGTTAAAAGAACATAACCCTATAAGGGAGGATAAAAAGGACTTTTTAGACACATTAACGGCATAATTGGAAGAAGAAGTATTGTCTTGCTTATAAATGAAGAAGAAAATGTGAATGAGAAGATTCTGGAGAAGCAAAATGGGTGGATGAGAAAAGAGAAAAGAGAGAGAAAATATGAAAAAGAATGAAAGAGAGAAAGAAGAGAAACAAGCTAGGGTTTCAATTGGGTTAGCCTTCAAGAGAGATTTTGAAGTTGTTCAAGAAAGGAAACAAGTGGAGGAAGAGAAGATGTTGGACACCACTTGATTCCGGATCCTAACGCTTGTGAATACCATAATACTTGAGCGTGGTTCCTTGTAATCTCCTTAACCATCATCAATTCATAACTTGGCTTTGATACCATCAATGTTGGATCCCACTTGGTTCCGGAATCCAACTCTTGCTTAATCATAAAACGTGTACCAAAAACATGATCTTATTTATTACTCCTTATTTCTAGATTTCACACACTCTTCGGTACCATGAAACGTGTGTGTAATCCAAGAAATCACCTTAATCATTATCGGTTCGTTATCATTCTCATAACATCTCAAGCCACAAAGCCGAGCCCACACAATGAAATCAGCATACACATTTTTTCCTCAGCATACACATTTTTTCCTCATGCAAAACTTACAATTTATCCTAACTTCACTTTCTCTATCATAACATCATTCAAACCAATTCAAATTCCCATTAGAATTCATCCAACACTCAACCTCAATTCATATGACTCCTTATCTTCAATAATATGTTATCATTCACCACCAATCCTATCTTTCTTTTTCCATACTTCACTTATATTTATACAGACAACAATTCATAATCAAAATTTTCCAACTCAACTAATATCATCCATACACAAATTCATATTTCAAATCCATACGCAAATCCTTATTTCATTTACATCATAAATTAAGAGTTTTACAAACTTCAATGGCATTTCCAAGCCACATTACATCATCAATATCAAAAACCAAATTACAAAAAAAGATACAAAAAAATCTCATAATCCTCAACATATGTCTAAGTCTTATTTTTACATCAATCCAACTTGAAAATACAACATATGCATAAACAAGCAATTGGCTTGACTTTCTTTCATCCGATCTCTTTCTCATCACCTGGAGATGGGAATGAAAGGGGGTGAGCTTAACGCTCGTGAGTAACAAGTTTATAACCGAGAAACAAGTAAAAACATTGAAATCTTTATTTCCATTGTAAAACTCACTTTGAAATCCATGTAACACATACTTCCCAAATTCACCAC
>JAOSBM010000205.1:19807115-19817298 GCA_027568955.1 Erythroxylum tenue
ATTTACTCAACTTGGATATTTATTTTGAGATTTATATAATATTATTTGACTTTTTATATGTTTTAATATTTATTTTCAATATTAGTTTACTTATGTTATAATATATATAAAAGATTTGGTTAGATGTATTTTCATTTATGTTTCATATGGTTTAAAATTATATAATAATTATTATATTGTACTTTGCATATTGTTTAATATACGTTAAATAATATTTATGTGCATAAATAATTTTTATTACAAAATAAAATATAGTTAAAATTAAAAGTACTTTTTATTTTTATGTTGTAAAACAGACTACTATATGAAGCTCTTTCAAAAAAGCTCTTTTTTAAATAACAGCTAAACAGTCATCTGACTTCTTAGAAAAATTCTTCTCAGAAAAGATCTACATAATTCCCACAATACCCACAAACTCATCTTCTCGTTTATTATGTATTTAACTATTTACTCAACTTGAATATTTATTTTGAAATTTATATAATATTATTTAGCTTTTTATATGTTTTAATATTTATTTTCAATATTAGTTTACTTACGTTATAATCTATATAAAAGATTTGATTAGATATATTTTCATTTATGTTTCATATGGTTTAAAATTATATAATAATTAATATAATGTGCTTTGCATATTGTTTAATATACTTTAAATAATATTTATATGCATAAATAATTTTTATTACAAAATAAAATATAGTTAAAAATAAAGTTCTTTTTATTTTTATGTTACAAAACAGACTACTATATGAAGCTTTTTCAAAAAAGTTCTTTTTTAAATGACAGTTAAACAGTCAACTGACTTCTTAAAAAAAATTCTTCTCAGAAAAGAGTTTTACTGATATATGCCTAATCAAATAAAGGTTTAATTGTCTTGCTTAAATAAACCTAAGTGAAATTGTCATGCAAAAAAATCTGTGCACCTTTTAGTATAAAATCGATACTTAGATAAACATTTGTAACACCCAACTAATCATGCCCAAGTAATATGAGACCACCTACTCGCATGGAAACTATTGTAACAGCAACCAATATTGCTGGTTAACTTAACAATGCTATTCTGCAACAAAAGTAATCAAAATTATTACATCATCTGAATGAGATCAGAATAGTTAACTACCAAAACTTGCATCCGATGTAAGCAACGAGCAATTGTTATAAGATCGCATGAAAATCGTGCCTATATTAACCAAAACCGCCATTCAAAATTTTCAGGCATTGAAAAGGTTAACGTAGGATGAATACAGAATTTCAAGACTCGCAGAAAAAGTTATATAATACGAATTCAGAATTCCATAGATTCGGATATGTACACAGTGAGACCTTCAGGGAAATGAGCCATGCAACAGCAACTTCTCTGACTCGATGCTCATCTGGACCCCATCTCCATTAAGATCACATTTTTAAAACTCTTAGCAAAAGTTTTAATCCTGATACACCCTAATCCAAACAATAATCGTGCAAATCATAGGAACTTGCATCATAGTCAATCATGTTGCTGTCAAACATGGGTATTCACCAATCATATATATGTGCAGAACACCCCGTCTAAAGGTTGTGCCAAGTACCAAGTACTTCTTGTGATATCAATCTCTAAAACCACCTTCAGACACTGATGGGACATCTCCATCAGACCAAGTGTTGCTTCTGATAGTTTGACACACATCTCACAAACAACTTACAATTTGGCTGATATTTAATCTGTAGTGAACCCAATATCAGTGCCATCGAGCATGGTCTGAGAGGAACCAGGTTGGAAGGAACTTGTGCAAGCAACTAGTGCAACTGGATCCTCTGTAGAAGTCACAGCTTGAACATTTGCAGCGCCATGTGTTGTGGATCTGATTTCGCAAAATTGCTCTGTATCCAACCATTAGCATTATTTGCATGAGAGAATACCTTAGTGTCCACCTGTTCTGTATCATTATGACTAGCACCATTGCAACTTATTTGGGCCAAATCATCCTTCAACTGAGTATCAACAATTTTATTTGCATTCACTGAAACCAAAATTGACTGATTTAATTTAACTGCACGAGCATCAACTCCCTCTTCAGAGGTTACAACATTTTTGGAAGAAGGCAAGTCTTGTTTACTTTCCTCCAACCTGGCACCAGCAATGCTGGACCTAGATACTCCGTCCCAGGATTCAGCATAATCACATGTCATCGCGTCAAGCGCAATTGGATTTTTAAGTTCACGAGAAGCATCTAATGTATTATCCATAGTCCAGGTTTTACCCAAAGTATGATCTCCACAATGTGAGCCAGAATTCTGCATAGTCACATCACCCTGAATGCAAGACTCATTAGTGTTTGTAACAGGAGATCCAAAGCCTGCATTTTTAGTCATCCCTTGTAACCCATTACTTTCATTTGCGATAGATGCATCTTTTTTTTCCAGTGAATATTCATCTACCTTAACACATGACTCGATGTCTGAGCCTTTATTCATCACAGAAGCATCATTCGAGGGAATATCAGGACATTGGGAGTCAGATTTATCAGTACCCACATCATCTGTCTCACTGGCATGCTCTGAATCACTGTTACCACACTTCTGATCACACTGATTTGAAGAATCAATATAAAATTTTCTTTTTAAATCTGAAATCTTACATTGGCGGCCTTCAATTTCCATTTTTGTGACACCTGCTGGAGGAAACACCAAGTTGAATAACAATATTTTGCAGAATATAAATGAAAAATTTGGCTTGAAATTTGAAAGCCAACAAGATGCATCCTGATGAAAACCTTTGCTAATGTTTAAGTTTCCATCAATTTTTCCTTGTTCCAGTAGTTCCTTCTGCAACATATCAATGCCAGGGAAAACCAGCATATTAATATACTTCAACTCTTGCTTAAGCGACTCATCCGGTGTAGTGAAACCAAAAACTTCCGTCCATGTTTTTGCGAGCTCAGAAATCGCAGGGATGATCAGTTTCTCAACCTTCAGAGAGCAAAGCACCTAAGAAGAAGAGGAAAGTCATTAAGATGGCAGAAAAAATCCAACTTCACGCATAGACCACTTTTATATCCAGTATTTTTCACAAACAAAGATGTTGGAATAGTTCCTAATCCTCACCATCTCCAAGGCACAAAAGAGCCGGCGGCACATCCCTTGGCGCCTATATGTATGGCGAGTTCCAATAAATGGCATCTCTACAAATCTTGCCCCATGGAACCTGGAAAACCATGCCAAGAAAATGTCAAATTCAACTGAATGCTGACCAACTAGCAAAACCTAAATAGACAGTAGTAGTTGGAGATCTAGTAAGTAGATAGAGGAAACAAAGCACATGAAGTCATGTGACAACAAATCTACATAAAAGGATAAGTGTACATATCAAATTTCTGCAATTCTAAAGACCAAGTCTTCTGTGTACGTCCCAGCAATTTGAATGAAATGCATTTCAAGGTATTAAAGAAACTCTATAGCTATCATTAACAATGTAAATTTCCATATATGGGAAGTTTGATTCAGTATCATTTGATTCCTATAGATAACTCCATTTCTTCAACAATCAGATTGTTGCCATTGAACAGCAAAAAAAGTGACTATCCATCCAATACCTGATAGATGCAGCAGAAATTATTTCATCACCCCTCTCCAGAATGGCTGTATAGAAGCCATGGAAGTTTAGTCTGTTGAAGTTTGATCTGAAAAAGATGGAAATGTCCAACAAAGCAACTCCAGTTATACACCAAAATGCAGCAATTCAACAATTTGGCAATTAAATTACCAAAAACTAACCACAACTTCGGCATGCTCATATGTTATCAGTACAAGATGGTCATAAGTCAATTGTGAATATACAGTTTCTTTCAAGTAGCTAAATTAATTAAAAAATCAAGGTAATACGGCAGTAGCCAGATAACACTATTTAAGAACAGCTAGAAACAACTATAGAATACATAAAACTGTCTTGAGAAAAGAATGATTGTTGATTATAAGGTCAACAAGAACAAACTCAGTTAATGATTTCCTGTGTAAAAGAGAAAAAGAATGCGCAAAATGGCTTTCCACAATTATGTTTCAGCACATGTACATATAAAAGTAGGGCAATACAAGTTTTCAATAACATATTATGTATGGAACATAATAACAATACTAATCTCCAATACTATCATCAGCAAAGTTACCATTTATCCATTTTGGTAAATTTAAGGCCATTACTTATGGTGGTACATGGTCACAGAGCAGCTTTTTAACAAACTAATGTGCCATGATTGGAAATAAGAATGCTTACCCACAATTATAAAGAACATTATGTATTAGATTGATCCCACTCCTCCTATCAACAATGGGCAAAAAGCATTCATCCATAACAGACAAAGCAACAGCTAGTTTTGAATTGCACTCTACCCTTTGAGGAAGTCCTTGGAGAGCTGAATCTAAGTCTGTATCAGTTCTATGAATGAGAGACCATGAAAATCCTGCTTCTAGTTCATGTTTGACATCAAGATACCTCTGCAATTGCTCAAGAAGCTGTAATGCAGTAAAGTACAGGTTAACATAGTTAACATGAGCCTGACTAGCACATCAAGGACAGAAGGCACTGTGGCTTCTGAATATAAAACAATCAACTAATATAGAATACATATAACAAGGAGGTGGCAGTGGGAGCATCTAAGTTAGTAAACAGAACCCCAGAGAGATTAGTAGCATTACCTCTTGGCATTTCTTGCCACAGAAACTATCTGCCTCAAGGGAAAAGGTATCTATCTCCTTTGAGCATGACTTGTGGTCTAAGGGAAAGAGAAAAACTCAGTTTCAGTCAGCATATGGAATATAAGGACAAAAAGGAATATTGGTGAAACCGTAAAGCATAAGAATATACATTTTTTGGCACACATTGCACAAGTAAGTAGCATCGAATGTGCTGAGTGATCTTGAAGACTATTCTCACTGGCTACCCCACAAAATCTGCAAGCACAATTTGGGCAATGCCAGTCACCTGGGGGAAGCATCTGCAGAGTAACAACACAGTAAGTGCGTGAACGAGGGCCAGAGACTAAAGGACAACTGTTCAATTACAAGACAGCTGTTATATCTCTGAGAATAGGATCGAGTTATCGGGCGATTGAGCGGAAAATCAAATTCAACTCTCTTCCCTTTGTTGCGATTCCTTTGTCGACCTATTTTGAATAAAGTTTCAGACTCATTCAAGGGAGACTGACACCTTAGAGTTCGATAAGAGAGAACTCCAATCTCTTGGTTTTGATTAAACTCTGAACTACTCTTTTATTTAGCTTCTGTCCTTTTAAATAAGGATCAGTCATATTACAGATATAGAAGTCTTGTATCTGTCGAATTCCTAACTGTGTTGTTCCTTTAAATAAGGATCAGTCTTATTATAATAATAGAAGTCCTATACCTCTAAACTTCCTACGGGATAAGAATAGGAAAATAATTATAGAAGTCCTATATCTCTAAACTACCTATGGAATAGGAAACAATAAACCGAAAATAAAAGAGAATATCAACTCTGAAGCTTTCCTTTTCTGGTATAAGATTTCCCAACGAAGGCATCCACAACAACAGGTTGAGTAATTCAGCTCAATTTAACTCATTTCTTTGCTTTTACGAAACATTATCAAGCCAAAGGTAAAAGATCTCAAAACATTATAAATTTTAAGTTCCCTTCATAAGTCATCATGAGACAACACCTTCCATAGTATCTATAAAATCCAACATTCTAGTCAAAGCACCTGAAAATATTTTCTTTTTGTCAAAATCCCTCAACATACAGAATCATAGTTTACAGGTCATTACCTAAACAACAAACAAAATGCTGCACTTTACCCAAACATTCTGTTGTGGCACAAACATCTGTCACAAAATAAGATCCAACTTCACTTCAGCAAGAGAGCAACCCCATGTTACTCCCTCCACTGCCTAAGAGTTAAACTAATATGCTAACTAACTGAAGAATCCACATGGCTTTTCAGTAGGCCTTCCTTTAAATTCATAAAGTATGCTAAGATTGTTGAGGCATAAATATGCTAAAATCTCTTTCCAATACATATTATGTTGGTATAGATCAACAAGTTAAACAAAAAAGGAAGAAACACAAACTTTTATGTACTTGCAAATTCTACATGTATGGAAAAGGTATGGAGCAGTTTTCCAAATTGCAGGTGGCAGCATTACTGCAATAGGCTGCATTTGCAGTATGAATGAAACAGTAGCTGTACATTGCAGCCACGGGTACAATGATCCACCACAATTGTTCTGTTGCGGTGGACCCAAAAATACCAACAGTGAAATGGAAAAGAAACAGAGAAAAGCCGGTGAAGAAGAATAATACTAGAAAAAAAATGTAAAATCACAGAATAGCAAGGTGAAATGAAAATTATGAAATTGAACAAAAACCATTACCAAAACATCCAACTTAATTACAAAAATCTCAATATTAAATGGCAGTTAAGGGTCAGCTTTGATTTCAGTACCTTCAAACATGGAAAAGGAGAGGGATTCAAAAATCAATACTAGAAACAATAAGAAACAATTAACCTGATAGTGGAGATAGTCGGTTTAACATGGAATTTGCAAGCAATAGAATATGCAGGAAATACAACAAAGAAACAAACCATGAGGAGGGAGGAAGAACTAAAAAGAAGAGAGAGAGAGAGTAAAAGTGAAAAATGAAATAAAAACGTGGTTTGGCAGCTCTGATGAAAGAATGATATGAAAAGCAAATATATAGAGACAAGGTACACATGCCTTTATATCCAGACAGCTTTGATGAAACGTTGACGGACAACAATCACAGCAGATGAGGTTCCCACCATCTCCACAGAGACCACAAGTATCATCATTAGGGTCGTCACAATCAATGTCTACAGAGTGAAACCCAATGCCCTCAATAGACTCTTGTCTATTCCAAGCATCAACCTGACACTCCAGAAGGGAAATCCCAGAATCAAGATATATATTTTGAAATGGCTGGCGTAGTTTGCTCCCAGCATGGATCTCAAACTTTGAAACTGTAAGGATTTTGCTACAGCAACCACAATGAATACCATCTTTTGTAACCCAACCCTCTAGCATAACTTTCGTCCGTCGGCGGTTCATATACCTCACCTTTTGACTTGGCTGCACAGTTCCAGAGTCAATTAGCCAGGCTAGCAGTGTCAGCTTTCCCGCGTGCGGAACAAAACCATCACTCCCAGAATTTAGTCCCTGATTAGAATTCCGCACCAGCAATGTGCATCTACCGAGTTTTCTAGTTTTTCTTCCTTTGCAAGAAATGGATCCAGAGGATGGCTCTTCACTGTTATCATGCAAATGATGAACTGAAGTTTGGCCTTTGGAATTTGAAGTGAAACACGAATTACTATTGACTCTGCCCTTTGTTGGCTTATTATTCTTCTTTATAAAGGAGCTTAGTTTCTCCTCGTGTTTACCACTATCCATGCTCTCTTCATGATATTTCAAAGTCGAAGACTTCCTCACTATCTCATTCTCACTGTCATCTCTTCTCTTCTTTTCCATTTCCTTTTCAATCTTCTTGCTTGTTTTCCTTGTCAGTTGGCTAAGCACCTCATCTGACAAAGGCATAAATGGAGAGGCATCATTTCTGGGTTTTACCTCATCTTCATCATCATTTAATTGCTTTGAAAGGGCATCATATGCCTTGATGATGGACCAATAGGCTGTTCCACCAGGATTAATGTAGACCGCATCAAGGTAGTCTCTGTTCTTTCGAGGTCTGTAGTCTATTGTCCAACCTGCGTCCAGTAGCATACCCCTTATACGCTCGCGCAACTTTTGCTTTTCTGTACCAGTACCACGCTTAACTTTCCCATCTTTGACTTTAGTTGGGGGGAGCTGATTGGGTAGCATTTTCTCACCTTCACTACTCGTGCTTTTCATGGATTTACGAGTTTCTACATTCTTCAAACCAAGCATTAGTAATGAATTGCCGTCTTCTGAATCCTGGTGATGACCCTTGTTTTTCTCAGTAGAAAATGGTGTCTTCAACGGATTACGCATTTCCATAGCCTTTGGTCCCATGTTCAGGGGCGTATCACTGTCTTCTGCATCCTGTTCACTAACTTTGTGATGCTTAGCTGAAAATGATTTCAAAGGTTTACTTGGTTTCCTGTTTGTCCCAACCAGAACACCAACTTTCTCAACAACATGTTCGGGCTCAGAATGAAAGAAAGGACGGATTGGAATATTCCTCTTAACAGTATGTTCTGTCCTCAAACCCTTTATCTTTTCTTCATTCTCAAAGCGATCATAAATGCTCATAGTCATAGAGCCACCAATCTTCTTCTTCTTGTTTACCATTACTTTTAAAACCCCATTTTTGCCTTGAACCCTAATAGGTTCATCAGAAACATAGTTATCCCTCAGAAAAGAAATTGGATGGCTAGGTGCAGCCCTGACATTATGATCCCCCCGACTTAGCCCACCTGCCCCGTCAAAATTTGCACTTCTTTTCCTATCAGCAATATCATGTCTACTTGATCCTGTCCCATGTTTCCCTCCAATGCTATTTCTTCCCACCACCGTCGACCCAAAAAACCTCCTTTTATCTAAAACCCCATCATCAAACCGTCTCCTCCTTACCATCTCCTCATCATTCCCTTCATACTCATCTAACTCAAACACCTCCAACCTATTCCTCTTCCTTCCACCCAAATCCTCTCTAATTCTGCCAATAACACCAACCTCATAGCGCCTCAAATCACCTCCCTTGTTCCTCTTCTGACTAGCATCACTTTCTCCAATCCCACGCTTATCAAAATCACTCAACCCATTACAAACACTTATTGTGTCTGACCCCAATTTTCTCCCAGTCGGCATTAACTGTTCATCACTCGACCCCGAATCGCTGAAATCCATTTTAGCTCGCTTCTTCTCCTTCTTACCCTCAAAAACCATGCGTCCACCAGAAGAACCCGTCCCCATGCCCGCACCATCACCACCAATACCACCATTCTTTCGCACAATCAAACAGCCGGCGGAGCTCCTATCCTTCACCATAAAACCTGAGGAGTCAACAGATCTCCTCGCCTCGTCCATTTAGAATCAATATTTGACCCCCAAAACCCTAAATTCCGAATCTCATTCCAAAATTGAGCGAAACAACCAATACAAACACAATTTCAAAACCTTAAACCAAAGGCACTAGATCTGACGCTACCAGAAACATAACCCAAACGGTGACTGAATGACAATCGATGCCGAGGTTAACACTACCTTGCCGCTTTCAGTTTTGACATCGTATCAAAATCCATCGGGCGTCGATTGATGACGCAACTTTTCGGCGAAAAAGAATCACCCAGAAAGACCGTTGAAGACAAATAGAGAAGGAGAAGTAGGGAGAGATTGCACGTATTCCTATGAAAATAGCTCTAATACAAGCAACAGAACAGACACAAGCCATTAGGATTTAGGACTCTTCTCGGTTGCAATTGTATTTTATTTACCTTTTTTTCCCTCCAAATCTGGTTCTTGGAGATCAACCATTACCGTTACGATCTTCGCACGTGGCAAGTTCTAGGAGGAGTTTGTTGGACGACTAATTAGATCATAGTGGTGGGCAGGTTGATTAACCAATTGTAAATAGTAAATACAGGATTTGTTTATCTACAGCGTACTTTTTTTTTTTTTGAAACCGACACTATATTACTACTAAAACGACAAGGAAAAATCGAATCAATCGGACCAACCTAGTCCCGAGTCGACAGACTCGCCCAATACACCCGACCTAGATCCAGAAGATCGAAGAAAACATGGCTGAATTACATCAGTAGAAGGACATTCAGAACAAGCAATAGTAGTCACAAATTAGGGAAAAACCGTTCCCCAAGACACAAAATCAGACTGGAACAACGCCGCCCGAGCTATGGCATGGGCTGCCTTGTTCGCTGATCGTTTGACATGACAGACATCAATGTCTAGAAGCTCATGTAGAAGAGCTTTACAATCCGAAACAATCACCCCAACATAAGACAAATCAGAAACATCATCCTTCAAAGCATTCACAAGTAGAAGGCAATCTGATTCAATAACATTACAATTTATATGATTGAGCTTTAACCAACTTAAAACTGCTTTCATACCAATTGCTTCTGCAAGAGTAGGGTCAGGAGGACTGTCAAAAATTTGAGCAAAGATGTGAATAATGTTACCTTGGTGATCCCGAATCAGGCTGCCACAAGAGATA
>JAOSBM010000205.1:19895335-19910528 GCA_027568955.1 Erythroxylum tenue
TTCCTTTAACTTTTCATAACATTTTGTACATCAAAATGATGTATTTATACTCAAAACTAGGTTTTGAGGTGAGCTAGCAGCATTTCACGAGCGTGTTTTGTTGTGTCATGGGCATGCATGGTGGTGTCACGACCATGACAAATCAGTCATGGGCATGACTAACATGCTCACGTCTATAACTTTAATTTCATGGCCGTGACTCATTTCCAGCACTCTTCATCTTGATGTTTTCATCATATACTCATCAACTTCATGTATTTCTATGTCTCCTCTTGCTCTAATCCTTCTGATTCTTGCTCCACAAAGACAAATGATTATGAATCTCTGAAAAACGGCTCAAATATTATGCTTTCGAATCACTTTATCTTTTTTGCTTTCAAATTGTACCTAAGACTAATTATGAACTAAAATGAATGTCTTACGCATATCATATCATTAATCACTAAGTGTTCTGGAATAAATGTAGAATTAATTATGCACATATCATCCACACTTAAGTTTTTTCTTATCCCCATACAAACCATAATAAAAATTATAAATCTTACACATCAATCCCTTATCCATTTGAATATGTTCATTCATACTATACATCTTCATATCCTATTGAATCAAATTAACATACACGAAGAATCAAAATATGCTAAAATTAGCTTTTCCAAGAAATATTAATAGTAATCACATTATAATCTCATTGAAGTCAAAATCATTAATCTTTACACCCTTACTAAGATGTTACTCAATGCACTCAAGGGTTTAGGGTGAAAGTATCAAAACTCTCAATCAATGGATAATAGAATTCTTACCACAACCTTGTAATAAAATTACATCTCCATCACATATATATAAAATATAAACAAAATCCAAAGGTTTTTATACAGGTTGTAATGTGGCTTAGGTTGGTATGATTGGGATAGTATAAAAGGCGTTAAATTGAAGGAATTTTATTAAAGGAAAATTACAAGACTTGTTTACAAAACACAGAAGTACTTTTAGTACAACTCTATTAGTTCCATATACTTTTTCACAAAATTTATGTTTATGCTCTTTTTTAATCAAACCAATTATTCAAGAATTTAGTAACACAATTCAAGAAATGTTTGACCTTTCAAAAATTCCAAATCTTAACAAGTAAACAATGTAATTAACCTTTAAGGTTCAAAACAATAAAAAGGTCTTCAAAGAAAAATAGGATAAAGGCTAACATGTGGGTTTAATCATTGAAAAAGGCTAAGACTCAACTTGGTTATTCCTAAAGGTAAATTTAAGGGTGTGATAATTTTCAAAGAAATAGGTTTAAATAAGTTGTTAAATCTAAGTGCCTTCATCATGTTGATGCTTCTAATTTAAAAAATATGGTCTCAATATACAGAATAAAAATAAGTTCTAGAATTATTCTACCATACATGAAAGAATAAAAAAAGCTTAAAAATTTTGAAATTTTTTCTCTTACATTCAAAAGTTCACAAAAAGATGGGTATTATGTTTGTAAATAATATGCAATACTAATCAACTTGAATATTTTAGTGATTATTAAAAATATGACTTTTAAAAGCAATTTTACTCTGTATCTTATCCTTTTTCATATTAATTAAATCAATATTCAATAATGAAACACATTATTTATTGACATATTTTAACCAATTCAAGATATCAGTTCAAAATTTAATAATCAAGATTAAATAAGTTTAAAGAATTCGTTAAAGATTCATTAAACTCTTCCCCACACTTTAAATTGTATATTATCCCCAACGTACATAATACAAGAATTTATAAATAAGTGAGAGGGTTAAGTTGGTACTTTCTTGGATAAGATGATAAAATAACGGAAGAAAAATTTCTCCCCTTTGTGTAAAGGTTCAGTTATTTCTCTCCTTCTAAAGCATACAGATGGTGGCAGTGAAAGCCACTTTAAGAATTTGTCCATTAGACATATTTTGCTTCGAATGTTTAATCACCCAACTCAATGTTTGCTCCTAATCATACATGGAACTGTCATCAGTAATTACGTGTAGGATCTTGCTTTAGACTGCTTTAGAAAATATGCATTGAAAAAAATAGGCGATCTTGTCTTCCACTTCCATCTTACATAATACGAAAGTAGAGTCCACTTTGTCATGCCATTGACTTTTGGTCTTAAGCCTATTCTTTTTTGCAGGCTAGGTGATTTGGGAGGCTTTTAGATTTAGAGTGTTTCTTCAAAGAAGATTAGATCAAGGGGCTTTAGATATTCCATTAATAAGTAGCTGATAGCATGATTTGTTCGTGAGTTTTCCATTCAGAGTAAGCGTCCAAATGATTTCATTATCATTCATCACATCATTCAAATGAGGTAGGTATTGCACAAGATTATAATATCCTCTAAAATATCCATTCCATTCACCATTACAAATCAAAGATGAGACTTTAAGGTTCAGTGGTATTATGTTCCTTAAATGATTCAACACAAGATTGTGTATAATAGGACTTGAGTCGATCCAATTTTCAAACCCAAACCATATTTTTCCCCGTTACCTAGTTTATGCTTATCCATAGATAGATAGTATCTCTCAACTTCATCATTTAAATAAAAATCCAAGAGGCCTCTCTTATGTAAGTAGCCTACTAGAAGTTGATATTTTAGAGATGGTACTCATGAATCCATTTGATCCAAAGTGCATTTTGATTAGTGTAGAGCCATTAAAGCTTTTACACATCATTACTTTTTGCATAGTTGTAAATTTGTAATAGAAATAGTCCTAAGGCCTTCCTGCTTCTTCGGAATGGTAACCTCACTTCATTTGATCTTAACATTTTTAGAGTTATCTTTCCTTCCTATATATAGGAATGCCTTCATTATTCCGTCAATTTGTTTTGTAACCTTCTTGGTTAATGCAGTCCTAAGGCCTTCCTGCTTCTTCGGAATGGTAACCTCACTTCATTTGATCTTAACATTTTTAGAGTTATCTGTCCTTCCTATGCATAGGAATGCCTTCATTATTCCGTCAATTTGTTTTGTAACCTTCTTGGGTAATGCAGTGTGAGCTGTCTAAGAAAGATGCAAGCTAGTAAGAACTGAGATAATAAGAGTAATTCTAGCTGCATAGGAGAAAAACCTATTCAGCCAAGCATTTTATCTTTATTTAATCCTTTCAATGAGAGGAAGACAATCCTGAAATTTTTGTTTAAAGGAAGTAATAGGGATGCCAAGAGAGCGTAATGGAGTTCTGTGAATATTCATACTAGTGATTCTCCTTACTTCAGCTATGTTCCTCACATCAGTTGATAGATATATACAGCTCTTTTCAATATTGTGTTAGCTCTTTTCAATATTGCGTAAAATATTGTTACTAAGAATAAAACACTCTTTCTGTATATATGAAGCATAGATGGAAACTATAAGTTAGATCTTGAAGGGTCTTTCGTAATATTTTTATAACTGGATTGAACTTAATTGAGGGATTAACAGCCTAAAACTCATTGTCATCTTGTATTAGCTTTACCTATAGTTAATACTAATTATTCATTTTCAAAAAAATATACAATAAAAGTATAATTTATCAAGTAAAATTACATCAAATATGAGGTATAAATATGAACAATTATAAATCTATCAGTAGCCATGATAGGATTCAAAGTTAGTTCATTCTTCAACCTAATAAATGATATAATACATTCATTAGTAAATTTAGAAGGAACATCTTTTTGTAATAAGTGATATGTAGGCCGAGTATTTTTGGACAACTCCTTTATAAATTTCAATAGAAACTAGTATGGTTAAGAAAACTCCTAATTGTATATGCTGAAGTTAGGGGTGGTAATCTTTCTTTAACTACCACTTTGGCTCAAGTCACCTAAATCTTAAGTTTAATAATCCTATATCCTAATATTATTCTTTCTTATACTATTAAATAAAATTCTTCCTAATTAGGCACCAAATTGGTGTTTTTACATATTTACAACATTTTTTTAGAAATTAAAGAGTTATATTCCAAAAGTGCAAGGAGTAGCAACCAAGTTATATGCATTACGTAAAAATTAGTTTAGACACCCCACCTCTGTTTTATTTCCCTTATGGTTTTAACTCAATTACTTAGTAACAAGAAATACTCCTTGATTTTTCAAAGAGTAGATTTTGTGAAGTTTTTTTTTGTCTTCGTTAGCTTTAGTTTGAATTTTCTATTGTTTCTCTCCATCCAGACCTCATATAATGCTACATTGAATGCTATCTTGAGATTTTCTTTATCTCCTTATCTCCCTTCTTCCTCTTATTGGGGTTATGAGCTGTTGATGTAGTTGGTTTTAGGAGTGGCTTAACTTTTATGCATTGGAAGCTGTTTTGATATTGCTTCACAAGGTACATGTGAAATGGTATTGGAAGTATAAGTGATCTCTTATTTTTTTAATTTTTAGGGCATAAAAACACACATAGGGCTTATAGGGATTAAGCATTTAACTCTACCAATATTTGCTAATCTGTCTCTAAGGGACTACTAGGTAATGTATGCAAACATGGGAAAATTTCAGGGAACCATATCAATTGATTCCAATCAACTTCTAGTTTAGATTGTAGGAACAAGCACCTTGCTAATTCATTGGTGAATTTTCCGGATTTATGTGACGTCCAAACTATATTATCACTTATCAAAGAATTTCATTTAGTTTATGCAATGCTCTTACCACTTTCCAATAGCGCATGGTGAGCATGTGTTTTTAGTATATTGCAAAAATCATATAGGTATTTATGGAAGATTTTAGTGTCTATGATTCTTCTTTTGATAATTGCTTAGAAAATATTGTTTTCATTTTGGAAAGATGTATTGAAACTAATCTTGTACTTAATACAGAAATTTTTCATTTTATGGTTGATCGAGGTATAGTTTTAGAGCATATTGTATCTTTTAGGGTATAGAGGGTGAAAAATATAAGGTTTATCTTATCTTTTCTTTACCGTATCTCTTTAATGTGTGAGAAGTTCATTCTTTTCTTGACAATATAGGTTTTTACTACAAGTTCATCAAGGATTTCTCAAAGATAGCGTCTTTTTTTATACAAGTTGTTATAGCATGATGTCTTTTCGATTTCAATGACAAGTATAAGGAGGCATTTGACAAACTTAAAGAGCTCTTAATATCCCCATCGGTAATTTAACCTTTGAACTAGAGCCTTCCTTTTAAGAATATGTGTGATGTAAGTGATTATACGATAGCGACAATTATAGTATAATGAGTAGGAAAGGCAGCACATGCCATCTACTACACTTCAAAACTTTAAATTTAGCCCAACTGAATTATTTTACAACTAAAAAAGAACTTTTATCTATTTTATTTTCTTTAGAAAATTTTTATTCATACTTTTTGGGTGTTAAAGTTTTTGCTCATTATGATGATGCAACTTTTGAAGTACGTGCTTACTAAAAAAGAAGGATAGATGAGGTTAATTAGATAGATTCTCCTTCTTTAGGATTTTTTTAGAAATAAGAGATAACAAGGGAGCAAAGAAAGTGGTTGTTAATCACCTCAGCCATTTGGTATAATAGAAAGGTGATATCCCTTTAAGAGAAACATTTCCAGATGAAAAAGTGATTTAAGCTAATTTGGCACCTCCATGGTATATAGATATATGAATTTTCTAGTTACTAACAAGTTACCTATAAGTTTGTCAAAGGCTCAAAGGATAAGTTAAAGAATGAAGCCAAGTACTAAGTATGTGATGACCCCTATCTTTGGCATTATGTGGACCAAGTAATAAGAAGATGTGTTCCTAAGTGAGATGTTTTTATTTTAATCTTCTATCACACTTACATTTATGGAGTAAGAAAGGACTACATATAAGGTTTTGGAGAGTGGTTTTCATCGTCCCTCATTGTTTAAAGATGCATATGTCTTTTCCAAGTCAGGTTATAGGTTCCAACAGATAGATAACTTATCCCATATAAATCAAATGCCATAAACCCCAATCTTTTTTGTGAAATCTTTGATGTTTGGGACATTGATTTCATGGGATCTTTTGTAACATCCCGTTTCCATCCTAAGGGTTCGAACCCTAGATTTCTGTAAATGAGAAATAACAATGAGAGATTAGGAAATGCACTTCATGCTCATGCATAATATAGTACACATACACGTGAATTTGATTATTTCACATATTACAATGATTTGTTCATGCACTCGTTTGATATTTTCTGGGTATAAATGATTGTTTTAATGTGATTATGATATGGATAGTGAATATTTTTCCTTAAAAATTGATCTGGCGAATTAAATCATTGATTTAAAATTTTTAGTGAAATTTGAGAGTTTTTTGAAATTATTGGTATTTTTGGACTAGGAGAAAAATGCCAAGTGGCAAGAAAATTGATAAATGGTAGTAAAAATAAATGTCAAATGGTAGTAGAAATTTTGATAAGTGATATTAAGATTTAATGACAAGTGTTTTTAAAAATTGGGAGAAAATTGGGCTAAAAATTGGAGACAAATTGACTAGTTAAATAAAAGACTAAGGAGAGACCATAAGAAAGTGACATATGGCAGGTGACACTTGTCACTTGCCACTCCACATATCTTAATCCATGTTGTTATGTTAAAAGGCCATCTGTCAATTGCCACATGTCACTTTCTTAACCCACGTTGTTATGCTAAAAGGCCATCTCTTCTTTCATTTTGTTTTGGCCAAATGATCCTAGCTTCTTCTTCTTCTCTTCTGTCAACCCACGACATTTTCATTCTCACAACCCAGTCCCTTCATGTTGATTTTTGTCAAAATCCTATACTACCACTTCAAGGTCCTTACTTCTTGTTAAAAGGAAAACATAGCCTATTCCTCCTTCAATAATGATGATCGTTTGATGCTTGGAGGCTAGGGTTTTCTAATGATTTGAAGCAACTTTGGGTAAATCAAGTAGTAACATATTAATCTTCATGGCTTTGTTGAATGAAACATGTTTTGATGATAGTCAAGAGTTAAATGATCATAAAATGAGGATGGGTACATGCTGAAACGTGAATGAGAAATGTAGGTAGATTCATGTCTTGTTTTTATGTTTATGATGATCAATATTTCATAAGTTATTATTGAGATGATTTGAGTTAGAATGATCATTAAATTTGACAGATAATGGGCTTTATGTTCTGTTTTCTTGGTGCATTAATGTGGATCTCTTTGGTTGTTTTGGAGATGAACTAAAATGAGTCTAGAGCTAAAGAAAGGGAGTAATGTGGTGTCTTGAAATGGGAAGAATCAAGGTGATAGTTAGAAGTGAAATGAAAGTGGAAATGAAGTTGACCATGTGCAGAAAGTTGATGATGAATGTATATATGTATATGTTCTGTTTTTGGTGTTCATGATCAATCATGGACTATAATTTTTGTGTGGATGATATTGAGCTGAAATGGAGTTAAGAATGATGGGAAATGATGAGTAATTAAACTAGAAATGATAGAGCAAGCATAAGATGTTGAATGTAGTAAGTAAAGAGTTAGAAATCTGGAAAATATGGATGCAATTGGATAAATTTTGGGCCAAGAGGCATAACTTTGTTGTGGATGTCAGATTGCAGTCATTTAAGTATGCTTTTAAAGAGAACTTTAAGCTCTACAACTTCTATGAAGATCCCGAGGGGAGATTTTGCTATCTAAAGTGTCAAAATTTCACATTTCTATAGGTGTCCCATAAATGTCCGCCCAGCGGACATAATATCCCTTCAAACAGGCATGGACGGAGTTGGAAAGCTGGAAAACCTGAGAAGCTCTACCCAACGGACATGAAGTCCACCCAACGTACATTCACTGGCCATTTGGACTTAATTTAGGTTTGAATGGAGCTTAAATTAAACCTAGAATGGTGCTTGGATTAAGTGATTAAATATGTGATATGTATAAAGTGATAATGGAGGTTATAACTTAGTGAATGAATTGTTGATGTCAAAGTACCAAAGGCATGAGTATAATGGGAATGAAGATGTTCATATGATTATAGTTATGATTCAAAGGAGATGAGTAATATGTATTAAGTAAAGGCGATGAGAATTGGATATTATGAGAGCATATAATGCTATAAAAGAAATGACGAGTAATTGAATTATGATATTAGAATAACCAAGTGTTCTTGAGGTGTAAACCTAAGAATAAGCTAGACACATACAAATGATAAGGTTTGAATGATCAAGAGACGTGATTAGGAAATATACTTGGACTAGTCAAATTGAGCATGCATTTTACATTACACCTATACATATGTGCACAATTGAATGTTTATGTGACTGTGTAATTAATAATGTGTGTGTAATATGTGTATTGTATAATGTTGACATACAAGATAAAACATCCGCATCCAGATGTTTTCGGATCAAGGAAGCAAATGCTAATCTGGAGCATACTATGAGTCGACTTAGTTGGTCTCACTTTCAATGTTTGTTCTGTTATAAATTTCAGTATTGAAGTACTACTGATATGATTGATGTAATGTGTTGATTCAGGACAATAAATGTTCAAGGCATTTGATACATGAAAAAAATCATTGGAAGTATTCCTTGAATGTGAATTTGAATGAATAAGTGATTCTCAATATAACTATTGAATGCCGGACTTAGGTCCGATAATATGTGAAAGTGAATGTGTAAAGTGAAATAAAGTGATTGATTGATCTTATGTGATTTGATGCATTTCATTACATGAATACATGATAACACAAAGGTAGTTGTGACCAAAGTGACCAGTCTGAAAGAGCTTAAAGCTCGGAATATACACAAGAGCCACAGGCTTAAGCTCAGTTGTTAATGTTCCCAATATCCATAAGGAATATGGGACAATATCTAAAACAAGCCCAGTATCCATAAGGGATATAGGTTAGTAAAAAGGCACTCGGTCACAACAATAACAATTGAAAGTGAGTCTCATGAGCATTGCATATGCATCTGATATGTATAATTTAAATGGTTGAAATAAATAGCTTGAATTATTTATGAATGCGAAATATGATTTAAGTGAATATGAAATCTATGTGACTCAACATATTGAATTGATGAAGTGATGTGAATTTTGTGAGTAAATGAATTGATGTGTTATGTGATTGAGTGAGCCATCGAGGATGGTCCACTTATTGAGTTCGTAAAACTCAACCTAAAAATTGCAACATTTTTTAGGCTTAGAGAAGATCTCCAATTAGACAAATTGGAGTCTAGCCACCGCATTCAAATAAAAGAAAGAGGTTAGGATTAGTTCATGTTTGCATAGATTTTTGTATTTTTTATTAAAGAATGTACTCCGCAATTATTGTACCATGTGTATCTGAATAATTTTGTTCTGTAATGACTTTCTAAATTGGAAATGTTTGTAAATGAGATTGATCAATGAGTGTAATAACAATTATGATTATGATGTTTATATAAAAAAGGGGGGGGGCAATTTGATTAGTGGTTTTCTGAAATATGCGTGTGATGCGTGAAAAGTTTTTAACGGTTATGATTGACTGATTGTTCTAGCATGCCACCCTCATAGATTATATTCTCGAATACTGTCGATATGTTCGGGGATATGCACTATGAGAGTGGGGTGCGACATCTTTTCCTTTGTTTTTTTGCTTTTCATTATATTTTACTTAAAGTTGATTATGCTTCCTATTGGGTGAAAGCTAAAGCCACCAAGACTATTAATGCTTAAGTTGTTACAATTTTTGTCAAATCTAATGTCCTTTCCAGATTTAGGATGTCAAGAGTCATCATAAGTAATATGGAACACACGTTTGCAATAAGGTTATGGAAGCTTTGTTTAAGAAGTACCATATCATACACAAAGTTTCCACTTCCTATCATCCTCATATAAATGGCTAAGCAGAGATGTTTAATAAGGAAATCAAGTCGATCTTAAAGAAAGTGGTTCTACCTAATCGAAAGGATTGGATTTTGAGATTGGAAGATGCATTATGGGCCTATAGGGCAGCCTATAAAACACCAATTAGTATGTCCCCATATAGATTGGTGTTTAGGAAATCATGATATATTCTTATGAAGCTATAGCATAAGGCATATTAGGCTATCAAGCATTGTAACATGAATCTCGATGATGCAAGAGTACATAGAAAGCTACAATTGTAAGAGCTTAAAGAGAAGTGGAATGAATCTTATGACAATGCAATGATATAAAATGAAAAGACCAAAGCTTTCCATGTTAAGATGATCTTGAGGAGAAACTTTGTATTAATCAAAAAGTTCTTCTTCATCATTCTAGACCTAAAATGTTTCCAGGTAAGTTACGTTCTCATTGGCTTGGTCCTTTTGTGGTTTCTAATATTTTTATATATGGTGCATTCAAGTTAAAGAACCTAAAAATTGAAAAGACATTTAAGGGGAATGCTCATCACCTAAAGCTTACTATGAAGGATTTCAAGCAGAGAATATAGAAGCGCTGGTACTTAAAGATCCAGATGATATCATGAGATGAACAAAACATAGAAAGTTTAGGTGATGAGCATTCCCCTTAAATGTCTTTTCAATTTTAAACAAAGGCCCTGCTTGAAAGACAACCCAATGGAAGTTTGTTCCTTTTCCTTTACATTTTCACAATGTTTTTTGTTAAATGCTCCTTCTCTTATATTTAATATTACATTGGGGACAACGTAAGTTGTAAGCATGGGGGAACTTGTTTCTTATATGTGTTTTTAAGTTTCTTTTGCATGTTTTTATAAAAATAAAATAATAATAATAATAATTTATTATTATTATTATTATTATTATTATTATTAAACATTCTCTTTCTTTATTGCTTCTAAGATTAGTTATAATTAGAAAGTAGAATTAACAAAAAACTTTATAGAGATTTGGGCATGTATTTTTACTCTTGTGGTAGGTCAATATATGTTTCCTTTAGAAGAGTAGCGATTAGTGGGTAGATATACTCTAGTGAGATTTCAAGTCTCTTAGATTGACATATCCATATTAGTCTCACTGTCTTTTGTTCATGTATGACTTTCATGACATGTACACCCTAACTTTGCCTTGATTTTTTAGTCAATACCACATTTTTATTACATGCATTAGCATTGAAATGATACAGGCATTTTTTTTTGTTTTGCAAGCCATATTAGCCAAATAGCCTACCTAATGACATGATTTTCCCTACTATTAAACCCTTTGAGCTTTGTTAGTTGTTTCTTTGTATACTAACCATATTACAAGCCTTTAACTTAACAAAAATGTCTTATCTAAGCCTTGAAGCTTCTGGAGCATTTATTATTTGTTTATGTTTGTGGATACACAAGAGAATAAATGTAGGGGTGCTCATATATGCGAGCTAGTTATAGTTGATGGAAGGTGATTTTTATTTCCTGTCAATGAGTTCCATCATTGATGTAGTTTTTTTTAATATTTGTCTTTATTAAAAAAGAAAAGAAAAGAAAAAAAGAGAATAAAAAAAGTTATAATTTTTTTACAAGTGATTTTTGATAATCTTTTCTCCTAAAGTTGTACATAATGGGTGACTTGATTATGATGTAAATAAAGGAGAAGTTGTTATGAAGGGTCACTCCTTAGGATTATAATGGATTGCTTATCATTATTCTTATGGGTGATTTCTTCTAATTCCTTGTGCTTTATATGGTTTGAAGCCTTGAATATCAACTATGGAACAAAGTTTTTGCATTCATAATTATTGATGGTACCCATACTTGATTGGATATAAAGTACCCATACTTGATTGGATATAAATTTTTACACTTGAAGCTTTATTGAGTGTTCTTCTTGCTTCACTAGTTTTGGTGACTTTTGAACTACATGTCCTAGATATTTCTCACCTTAACCTTTGACCCTATTACAAAAATTCCTTTGATTCTTGTTACGTATGTGAATCTTTAGTGGTTAAGAATTGAAAAGATGTGTAAAATGGTGGAATGTCTTTAACATAGAAGGTATCTGAGTGTACCTATAGATTGATTTCATTTTTAATCATAACATGTAAAAGTCTACCCCTAGTTTGCTCAATTTTTTAAGGAAATGGTTGTTGACTTATCATGAGTACAAATATTGAATGTTTATTCTTGCAATGATTTTGAAAGTTATTACTCTATTTTTATGACTATTTATTATTAGGAAATATGGTTTAAAAGGAAGTATTTTGATTTTGATTTTTATCTTTAGTTTTTCCCAAGGATGACTAAAGATAAATGTGGGGGAGATTATTAAGTAATTGATTCATTACCTATTTATTCCTTATTAATATGTCTATTGTGGTTAAAGTACTTATTCTGGTTTAGGTACAAGTTGGCGAAAAATGAACTAAAATGAATAAATTCACATCCTTGGTTAAATTCTACTAATATTAAATCTTATTTTACCTTTATGAAGCGAAAAAGGAGATGTGTTAGGGTGAAATTGGGACAAAGAATGGAAGAATTGGAGTCACTGTGATTTACACAGTTGTTAAGTTAAAGTTACGGTTAAGATTGAACCAAGAATTGTATTTAAAACCCATTAATTAATCCTTACAATTTTGTATTGTTTGATTTAATTTTTCTTCCATTGTTTAATTTTATTTTATAGCATTAATTGAATACCCCCATCGGGAAATCCGATACATTGATTTATTCATTAAAAAAGCTAATCATACACTTTGTACGGATAAGATCTTTTCTCACCACTACTACAAATTTAGTTTCACAGAGTTATGTTTTATTTTTTAGTGTGTTTTTCTTGCATCATGAACAAATATAAAGCCAAGACTATTGTAAAAGATATGAACAAGTCTTTAGTGTGGATTTTTTAAAGACCTTTGTTCTTGTGGCCAAGATTGACATCATTAGGTTGCTACTTGCTATTGCAACTCAAAATGGTTGGAAAGTTTCAAAATAGATGTAAAAAATGCTTTTTTGAATGGCTTCTTAAAAGAAGAGATATATATGAACTAGCCTAAAGGATTTGTTATGCATGGTTAAGAAGAAAAGACATACTTGTTAAAGAAGGCTTCATATTGTTTTAAGTAGGCCCCAAGAGCTTGGTATAGTTGAATTGATTATCACCTAATCAATTTTGGCTTTGTCAAAAGCTTGAGTGAAGCAACCCTTTATGTGAATAAAAATGGAACTAACATAACTTTTGATTATGTTTGATGATCTATTGATCACTAGGAACAATCAGGAGTTTATTAATGAATTTGAATTTGGAATGCTTAAAGAGTTAGAGATGAGAGACATGAGAGACTTGATATTGATGACTTATTTTTTTAGATCAAAAGTGAAGCAACATAAAAATGAAATATTTATTAGTAAAAGCAAGTATGCTAAGGAGATCTTTAAAAAATTTCAACATGGAAATCTACAAGCCTACAAAAACACCAATGCAAACTAGAATGCTCTTTCATAACGATGATGGAATAGCTAAAGTGTGATTACATTCACTACGAAAATTCAATTGAATGCCTCATGTACCTTATTGCATCAAGTTCTGATAAAGTGGATATTGTAAGCTTGTCACTTAGGTTCATGCACTATGCAAGTGATGAACATATGCAAACTGTCAAGAGAATAGTGAGATACATTAATAGAACACTTAACACCAATACTAAGTAGGCAAGAAATAGTCAACTAAAGATAACTAATTTCTCTAATAGTGATTGGGTAAGCTCAATTGATGTTACAAAAAGTTCAATATGTTTTTTGTTTATATCGAATCAGAAGTAACCAATTGGTGTTCAAAGAAACATGAAATACGGCTCAAAACATTACGGAAACAAACAAAATTTGTTGTTGTAATTGCAACAGAAACTCATGTAACTTGGTTGAGAAAAATTTTGTAAGATTTGAGTAATACCAAAGAACCAACTCAAATCTTTGTTGATAATTAAGCATTCATATCAAATTCTAGTATCTCATGGCAAGACAAAGCACTTGAAGATTAAATATATATTTTTTTATAAATACTTGAAGATTAAATATTTTTTTCTATAAGAAATTCAAGAGTAAGTATCCTTAGGTCTTGTTTAATAACAGTAATGAAGGAATTAGAATAAAGAAAATGGGAATGAAAATAGGAAGCTAGAATCGGAATAAGAATGGAACTACTAATTATGCGTATTTGGCGTAGGACTAGACAAAGTTAATATTTATGGTAGTATTTGATATCAAATATTAGGAATGATAATAAGAAAATTTATACTCATATTTAGTAATAATATAATTTATTTTGTAAATAATTAAATACAATTTTTTGTATTTTATAAATAAATAATTAAAAATTTTCAATGGTTTATAAAATTATTAGTTTTTAAATAATTATGAGTGATTTTATGATAAAAATAAAAATATCAATGAAACAAATAAAATAATTGTTAAAGAAATTAATATAAAATATCGTAATATGTAATTCTGATGATAATAATTTAATAAGAATCAATTTGTTGATAATATCTCTTATATCTTATTCCTAATATTTAATTATAGCTTATACCACACCCCTCTTAGTAATAAAAGTCTAAGATTTTTTAGAATTCATTCCCTATTTTATCTATTTCCAACAACCAAACAAGTAAATGTTGGAGAACAAACATTACATTCTTGTTCCTTATTATTAGTTACCAAATAAGACCTTATTGTATTGCAAGATAGATAAACAAATTGCAATTGTGTTCAATAAGGCTTTGCCTAAACTAAAATTTGATGTATTCAGAAACAGAATGGGAGTTAGCAGCTTCAAAGGCAAGGATGCGTGTTTGAGTTAGGCCTTAAAAAAACTGCTGCAGTGAAGCGTCAACGTTGCAGCCTTCCAGATCAAAGGGCCGGTTGACATGTCAAGCTGGTAGTGACGTGTCAAACAAAGTAGGCTTCCCTTTGAAGATGTTAAACAAGTTAGAAAAGTCAGAAAATGTCGCTATTCTTCCAATACAAGAGGACTGTAAATAGAGGAGTTCAGATTCTCAATCCAAAATAATCCTGTCTAACCCTGTGTAATGCGCAAAATGAAATAACCTTGTCTAATCCTGTATAATGCCTAAAACGACGTCGTTTTAGCTATTGAACATGATTTTGGAGACCGTTGTTTTGGCCATTGGATAGGTTTATTTTGGGCGGATGATCCGAGCAACAACTAAAGACCTATTCTCAAGGATTAGTGGCTGCCTTTTATATTCTAGGACCCATTTTCTGTTTTATGGACCTGTGAGAATCTGTAGATACTGTATTAGATAAATACCAAATATAGGATATAAATATCAGATATAGGATATGTATTAGG
>JAOSBM010000205.1:19910628-19923419 GCA_027568955.1 Erythroxylum tenue
TTATGCTGTACTCTTTATGTATATATATCCTATTAAGTTTCAATGAAGAGGGTACCTTGAAACCCTAAATTCTGATAGGACCATATGTTGTGCTCCATTAAAATCATTTTTTTCTTTTGCTGGTCATTTATGTATTTAAGCGACTTTTATTAATAAGATTATATTATAATTTTTCCTATCTTGTGTGTATTCATTGTACTTGTTTATGTTGTTCAATTCTACAGATTGAATTGTTTTAATTTCAAAGGCATTGCAACAGATTATTGGGGATCACTTTCAGATACTCGGTGAGGATTTCGAAGTTCGTTTTTTTTTTTCAATGGTGGTTTGAATTTAATTACGTCGCTTGCTTATTCATTTACGAAAGGCAACTTCAAGATTGTCCTTTACGATGAATCCTGCAGCTTTACAGAGAGATGACAAGCTCTAATTACCAGTCAGTGTTCTCGGCATACCGTGTGGAGACAATGCCAGTAGCTTGAGAGAATCTATCGATAATGTGGAGCCAATGCCAGTAGTACTAGTGCCTAACGTTGGCATTTGGGGTTCTCTAATGGTTGCTTGTGGTGTTCATGGAGAGAGTGAAGCAGGAGAATATGCTTTCAAACAGTCTCTTGAGCTTAAGGCTGACCACAACAAAACAGTCTCTTGAGATTAGGTATATCCCGTTTTAATTGATCTCAGTTGATCCCTTGTTATTGGTCAGAGGCAAAGCCAGTAATGGGTAGGGATGACAGGATTTGAACCCGTGACATTTTGTACCCAAAAACCTAGGACTCGTGAGGAACTTCATGAAACAAAGATTTATACTGTAAAAGAAAGGGGATGCAGTCGTGTATATCTGAACAAAGAGGCACTTGATTTTCAATGGCAGATAGGCCAGCAGATCCCGTGGCCTCATAAATTGGAGGGAAAAGTATTGCATCAGCATCATAAACACTATTAGGATTGGGTTGATTGCCACACATTTCTGAAGTTGATTTCAAAAAAGGGAGATTTTTGTTGGAGATAAGACTCGATTTTACCACTACACAGATGGTGTAATGTCTTTAATATCAGTAATTTACTTGACTAGTAATATGGTTCGATACTTCACAGAGTCAGAGAAACGTAAAAACATGTGCAATTCTTTTCTGTTTTCTTCATACACGTCGTCCTGCAGACTCAGCAGAAAACAAGAAAGCTTCACACGTATACGTACTCTATCAACTATCTTAATTTAATAGGACCATAGTAGATAGTTGAACTTGGGTATGATAAGATGAGTTGCAATGTTACATTAGAGCTGATCATAATCACGCTGGTTAGATGTAGTGTTTTTCTAAAGAAAAATTTAGAAAGCAAGACAAAAATAAGCTAAAATAAGCAAAGAAAAAAAAAACCTCTCTCACAAGGAATGAGAGCTGATAAATGACTGGTCTTTGTATTCTTAAGTTGGGATCCTGATACTGTCATGTTTAGCTTTAAATGCGCCATACTGATCTTCAAGCACAGAGAGAAAGGAAGTAGCTTGGTTCATCCTTTTCATCAAACCTGACATGCTGAATTTGAATATTTCTGCTATTGTAGGAATAATTTTCAAATCATCCAACACGAAGCTCCGCTGATACTCCAAAATCCATGTATTTGGGTTTAATTGAACAATCGAGGCACTCAGTTTCTCCTGGACCCATGAAGAGTTGGCTTTTCGAGTTGAATACCCAAGTTTTCCATGAGACCACTTTTTAAGAGTAATAAATGAAAGCAAAATTCATGAATTTGATCAATTAAAAAGCTCGAACAATTGATTAAACAATAACAACAGTGTTCGCGAGTCTACCTCTGTAACTCTGCCCGACAACAAAGTAAAAGACCGTGAAGTTAATCCAGTTCTGAGCAGGCCTGCCGTTTGTAAAGGCCAGCCCCATATGCTCACTTCTTCTAATGCTGACTTGAACAATACACACCTTGAATTCAAGATTGTACCATCCTGCAATTTAAACAAATTTTGTTTTTAACATTAGATTATTCTATAAACAAGGTTATATTTCAACGTCGAACAAGTAAAGAGAACTAACTCAAGTAACACCAAAAACCTAAGCTTTAGAGGACCTCATTGATTTCCCAGATTGAATTCATATGGCTGCAATTTGAAATCTCCCCATCAACACCAGAACTCTTGAGCTCATCTTGCAAGAACTTGAGCTTCCCATTGATACCTTGAACAACCCACGATCTCTCCCCAATTCTCCTCACAACCTCAGGCAAAAACATGGGCCTCAAAACCCTAGAAACTCCGGAAGAAAACCCTTTCCCCATAAAAACGAGGAAGCTCAATCCAAGCATGAATCTCATAAACCTAGATCCAGAGTCCCATTCTCTCTTCTTCTCCTCCTTCTTCTCACAGAAATCGAACCTTGATGATGATTTAAGGACCGGAGACTCCAGTTTCGAACAAAAACTGGATCTAGGTGTGGACACAACCGAGGAATCAAACGATAATGGAGTGCGCTCCAAATTGGTCAGCGAAGATGACAGCTTGGTGAACGAAGATTTCTGGCTGCTAAGAGGCATGAGATCTAGAGTGGCATTGATGCTAGCCAAGCAAATCTCGCAATTGCAATTGGCGTCTTTTCTACATCCTGGGTAGTAGCAGTTGTCCCTGTCGTCGGAGAATGAGGTTGCAACATTATGTAATTTCATGGATGGACTATGGTTCATTGTGGACTTCAGTACTTTGTTTGTGGATTGTTGTTTATTATTCGCTCTGTCTCCTTGTTTGAGAAGCAACAGAGATACATTGGAGAGATTTCGAAATTTAAATTCCCAACGGTCATGTGATGACATGGCCAACGGATTTCGTATTCTAATCCCGGCACGACACGGTTTTGGACAGCTGAGACAAATAAAATGAAATACATATTTTTGTTTGTGATGAATGCGTGTGAATTCTTTTATTGGTTTGGTCAGCGTCTATGGCTCGGTAATGAATAAAATTAAAATGAAACAGTCCATAATTAGGTAATAAATTTTATTTAATTTGGTTTACTATCATTTTTCCATGTAATTCCAAATGAAAAATTAAATAGTATAAACATTTGATAAATTTTTATTTTTTATTTTGTTTTTAAAAACATTTTTAAAGGAAATCAACATAGATATTATTCTCAATAAAAACTACTTGATAAAAAAATTTTATTTAGTTATGTTAATTAAAATTATTATTTTAGTTTGGCTATATTTTGATGTTTCACTAGAAAAATTAATGTTTACTTTGTTTTAGGATATGACAAATGGAGTTTGCGTCAAATTTGGACATTATTGATCAAAATCACGAATTTTGAGAAAAAAAAATGAACATGTTTGATAAAGCGAGGTGAAGCATATTGCCAGATTCACTTCAATAGTTAGTTGAAGGGAAACTTATTTCCATAACTATGATGTAAGGATTTAGATTGATGTTAGATAGGAATCTTTGCAAGATAAAACTATACAGGTTTTAAGTAGAAAAATAAGGGGAAAACACGTCTATCACTTTCTTTAACATTCTCTTTTTGTTTCTTTTTAGTTTTCTTTCTATTTTTTATCTTTTTTTCTATTTTTGGTGTTGCAATTAAAGTTATGTGTGGATAAATCGAAATATTCTGATTTAAAAGAATTCAAAACTCTAGTTGTAACTTTGTAAGGTTTTGTTTTAAACTTATATTCATGTTTTAACTCAAGTATTTATTTTTTGTTTTATGTTCTTATATTTCATGAATAATTAATATTGATTAAACTAACAAATTAATTTGATGATGATTATTCTATAGTTATTCATGAATTTAGTAATTTGTAATTGTCATGAAAGATTGGTATAAGTAATACATAGGTTATTTATCAATTTGCATGTTTAATTTATAAGAAACAAGAAAACTAAGTTGCATAGTTGTAACTATCTCAATTATTTAATTTAAGGTCTAGTCTTTTTCACTAAGTTTATTGTTGTCATTTAATTGATATAGAATGTTATCATACCCAATTAATTGAGGGTAAGTTTTGGATTGAATTAATTAATTTAGGAAAAATTTTAGACTTATTACGGTTATCCTAATATAGTTCAAACTAATTGCTTGATTTGTGAAGATTATTCTTTTTAGATCAATGATCAATGTTTTTAAACGAGATCTTTGCTTTGAATATGAGTTAATTACTCTTGAATTTATCACTTTTGTATTCAGTTGATTTGTTTTGATTCCTTGTTAAATTTATTAAATTAGTTAGTCATAAAATCTCACCTTGTTTTGTTAATTGAAATTAAGAAATTAGTTTTTAGTTCTCTTGGGATTCGACCTAGTTCAACGACAACTACAAGAAATTAGAAAATCGAAATTACTTTTGAGTGCTTCGATAACTTGATTGACATTTTCTGCTATTATTGGAGAACTATTTTAGTTTCTTAGTTTCTTTATGTTATTTTACCGGTTATTGCTAATCTCTTGTCTTTCGTGAATTGTTCTTCTCAAACAAATGAATTACAATATAACCAAGAAATTAAAAAGACAGTGTCATTTAATGAAAGAGACTAAGCAAGGGAACAGTCATTCACCTCCATAAGTGAAAGTTGAAATACATCTAACAATTGGTGAAGGTTCTAATTTCGAAGAAGTTGAAGAAAAGATGGCAAACCCTAACATTAAAACATTGAGGGAGTTAGTGGCACCAAATTAGGATCAACAACATTATGCTTACGATTTCTAGATGTTGAGTTAGATTTCAAATTGAAATATGGTTTTATTCACTTTCAATTTTTCATAGTCTTGCAGGGGAAGATCCACACAAACACTTAAAAGAATTTCATGTTATTTGCTCTGGAATGAAGCCAAATGAGTGAAAAAGAATAAACTAATCTCAGAGCCTTTCCATTCTCATTGAAAGATAAGGCAAAGGATTGGCTATATTATCTTCCTTCTAGCTCAGTTACGACATCAAATGAGATGAAAAGGTTGTTTTTGGAGAAGTTCTTTCGTACATCACGAATAGACAATATCAAAAAGGAGATATGTTGCATAAGACAATTCACTAGAGAAACATTGTATGAATATTGGGAGAAGTTTGAGTTATGTGTAAGATGCCCACACCATCAGATCCTTGACCGACTTTTAATTCAGTACTCTTATGAAGGGGTATTGCTAATGGATAGAAATATCATAGATGTAACTAGTGAAGGAGCTTTGGTTAAAAAAACACCTGAAGTAGCCAGAGAGTTGATATCAAATATGGCCAAAAATTCTCAAAATTTTAGGACAAAGGATGGATGGAGTTGTTAAGCATATGAATGAGGTAAGTAACATGAAGCTTGGGGATAAAATTTCAGATTTAACCGCTCTAGTTCATAAAATGGAAGTAAGATAATTACAATCGACACGAGTGTGCAGACTATGCTCATTCTCTAGCCATCCTATAGATATGTGCCCTACATTGCAACAAGACTCGCTTCAAGAAGCTAATGTAATAGAGAGATTTTGTGGTCAACATCAACGAAGATATGGACCTTATTCCAATCATTATAATCTAGGATAGAGGGATCATCCAAACTTTAGCTATGGAAATCAGGGAGGGAAACAAAGATATCAACCTCACAACTTCAATAGATAACCTCAAGCACTTACACACGCTCAATGTTAATCTTCAATTTTAGGTATGTATTAGATGAAATTGTTAAGGCACTTTTTACTAATGCTCAACAATTTCAAGAGGAAAAATGAGCAACCCTTCAGAACTTAGGAAATCATATCACTCAATTAGCCACCTCTGATAGTAAATTAGAAGCGCAAGCATCGGAAAAATTACCTCCCAAAATTGTGGTAAATCCTAAGGAGAATGCGAGTGCAATGATTGTGAGAAGTGGATAGGAAATTAAATTTGGGTCTTCCTTACCAATGGAGGTAGAAAAGCATGATAAAGGAGAAAAAGAAGATGAACCTCTAACTCAAGAATCAATAAAGGTAAAAGATGATTTATCTTTATTGATATCAATTAATGCACATGTACTTCCTTTCCTTAGTAGGTTGGATAAATCAATATAAGGGGAAGATAAAAGAGAGATCTTAGAAACCTTTAGAAAAGTGGAAATCAATATACCACTTCTAGAAGCCATCAAACCAATTACGAAATATGTAAATTTCTTAAAATAACTATGCATAAATAATAGGAGGTTGAAGGATAAAGAGAAAACAATTTAGGTAAGAATGTATCAACTTTGATAAATGGGAAATTATTAGAAAAAATGCAAAGATCTATGTATTTTTACACTTTTTGTGTCATTAGTAATAAGAAAATTGAGTGTGTTATGCTAGACTTAGGTGCATCTATTAATATCATGTCATACTCAATTTACCAAGCTTTAAATCTGAATTCTTTGCAAGAAGCTAATGTGAATATTTAGCTAGCTGATCATTCTTATATGCGTCCTGTTAGTGTTATAGAAGATGTTTTAGTCCAAGTTAACAGTTTGGTATTTCTAATGGACTTTTACATCTTGAAAATGTTTGGAAATAATATTGAACACTTAGTTTTGATTTTGTTGGGAAGGTCATTTATGAAGACGGACAAGATAAAAATTGATATAGATAAGCGTACTCTTTCTTTGGAATTTGATAGAGATATAGTAAAGTTCAATATTTTTAAAGCAATGAAGTACCCTAATGATTTTTAATTTATTTACTGTATGGATATTACAAATTCATTTATGCTAGATATTTTTAAAGAAGAAAGTGTTGATGATTAGTCAGTGTTTAATGCTAAACGAGGAGTGAACGATCAAGTTGATGAAATTTATGAGGCTGCTCCGAAGATAAACTTGAAAGACTTATATGATCATCGAAAATATGTCTATTTAGGTGAAGGAGAGACATTAATTATAATCATCTAAAAAGGTTGACTACAAGGCAAAAGGAAGGGTTAGTAACACTACTTAAAGTGAGAAGAAAAAGCCTTGTCGGGAATAAAGAAAACTTACGCTTTTTAGAAGGCAACCTAAAATATGATAATTGTTATTAGTTTTGTGTTAGTTACATTTGACTTTCGTTTGCTTGTTTTTAACACATTAGCTTATTCGCTTAAGGGGAAATTAGGTCACGTCTTATGTAATTCAATTGTCACAATTAGAGGGTCAAATTTCTAGAATACTAAATCTCATAAGGCAAGATCACGCTTTATTTGATTTAGCTTTTTAGAATGGAACCCCTAAAATTTCAAAATACTAACATGTATAAGGCGTGCTCTTAGTTTCAAAGGAACTTGTAAATTTTTATTGATTTTTTAAAAATAAAAAGATATTTTAAAAAATAAAAACATAAAAATTTAAAATATTATTCTTATTATTAATGATCTAAAAATAAAACCATAATTCTTTTGTTTCCTTTTTAACATCTAACCTAAGTCTTGTCTCCCAGCAGTCGCACTAAACACAGTACCGTCTCTAGCCAGCCAGTAGTCACACCAAGCACAAATGCCCCAAGAGCTAAAATGAGTTTAAAGCACATTATTTGGGCCATCCTCTTAATGTTCAAACTCATTTGTCTTTGTAGAACAAGAAAGAGATGGATTACGGTGAAGATAGGACAAGAAAATGTAAGAAAATGAAGAATTTATCATGACTTGCAAGATACACAGCTGTGTATGTAACATCCTGTTTCCATACTAAGGGTTAGAACCCTAGATTTCTGTAATTGAGAAAATAGCAATGAGAGATTAGAAAAATACATTTCATGCTCATGCATAATGTTAACATACACATACTTGAATTTGATTATTGCACACATTACAATGAATTGTTCATGCACTCATTTTACATTTTTCGTGTATAAATGATTGTTTTAAGGTGATTATAATGCAAATTATGGATCATGTGTCTTAAAAATCGAGTTGGAATGTATAAGTAGTGAATTAGAATTTTTGGTAAAATATGAGAATTTTCGAAATTTAAGGGTATTTTTGGACTAGGAAAAATGCCAAGTGACAGAACAATTGATAAATGGCAGTAGAAATAAATGTCAAATGACAGTAGAAATTTTAATATGTGACATTATGATTTAATGACAAGTGTCATTCAAAATTGGGAGAAATTTAGGTTGAAAATTGGAGGCAAATGGACTAGTAGATTAAAAGACCAAAATAGGACCATGAGAACTTGTCAGTTGCCACACCACTTGTTTTAAATCATGATTTTTATTTGGTCTTTCACTTGTTAATTACGTTAGCTTCTCTCGTCTTCATCTTCTTCATTTTCTTCATCTTCCTCTCCTTCTCTCGACACTCTCTTCTCCAAACGTCAAAGTTGAACCTTGCTTTCTTCCATCACTAGCCACCTAAATACCTTGCTTTCTCCGTCTTGTTACTAAAATACCTGACCCTTCTACCTTAAATGATGGTGATGATCATGTGATGTGGGAGGTTAGGGTTTCTTGGAGACTCTTGAAGAAGCTTTAGGTAAATCAAGTAAGTTAAACTTGTTTCTTCATGGGTTGTCTAAATAGAAGCACATATGATGATAGTTGGTGATAAAATGATCATGAAGAAATGAATGTATTTATATCTTGTTTTTCTATGATTTATGAACAATAATGTATGATTTGGTGTTAAGATGATTTAGAGTTAGAATGAATCCAAAAATGATGTAGCAAGAAGTGTAGAAAAATTGAGTTGTGAATGGATATTTTCATGTTCTATTTTTTATGTATAAAAACATGGATCATTGATTGTTTTAGAAATGGATTGGATTGAGTGTTGAAGTTAAAGAAAAGGCAAGTGTAGTGTCTTGAAAAGAGAAGAACTAGGATGGAAGTTTAGAGATAAAGTGATAATGGTGTTTAAAGTGTGTTGGAATATGTTAGCTGTAACATTTCCATTAGATATGCATCGGTATTTTATCCATGAATTGATCTGTAGATATCCAAATGGGATGATTTTTAATTTGGAATAAATTAGAGACATATGGCTACATTTTTTATGAAGATATCAAATTCAAATTATGTCTTCAAGAGTTTCAAAATTTGACTTGAGGTTGAGTACTGGGTGTAGTGAATTGATGGATGAATACATGTATTTGTGTTCTGTTTTGAGAATATGAAAACTATGAGTGATGAGTTGTTATGTAGATGTTATGAGTTGTGAATTAAGGGTACAATGAAAGTGAAATTTATGTTAACCAAGATGTTAAGTTATGTTCTTGAAATGAGATGAATTAAGGTGATAGTTAGAAGTGAAATGAAGGTGAAAATGAAGATGAATATATGCGAAAAGTTAATGATGAATGTATATATGTCTATGTTCTATTTTTAGTGTTCATGATCAATATATGGATGATATTGAGTTGAAATGGAGTTAAGAATGATAAGGAAATGATGAGTAATTAAACTAGAAATGATAGACCAAGCATAAGGTAGTGAATGTAGCAAGTAAAGAGTTCGAAATATGGAAAATAAGGATGCAAATGGAAAGGTTTTGGGGAAAGATGCAAAACTTTTGTTGTAGATATCGGATTGAGGTCATTTAAGTATGCTTTTGAAGAGGACTTTGAGTTATATAACTTTTGTAAGACCCCAAGGAGAGATTTTGCTATCTAGAGGGTTAAATTTTCACATTTCGCCCAGTGGACATTCACTGGCCATTTGGTCTTATTTAGGCTAGAATGATGCTTGGATTAAGTAACTAATGTGTGATATGTATGAAGTGATAATTGGGTTTATAACTTAGTGAATGAATTGTTGATATCAAAGTACCAAAGGCATGAGTATAATGTGAATGAAGATGTTCATATGATTGTAGTTGTGATTCAAAGGATTTGAGTAATATGTACTAAGTAAATGTGAATGAGAATTGGGTATTATGAGAGCATATAATGTTAGAAAAGAAATCACGAACTCAATATTAGAATAACCAAATGTTCTTGAGGTGTAAGCCTAAGAATAACCTAGACACATACAAAGGATAAGGATTGAATGGTAAACTTAGATTGATCGTGTACAAATGAAGTGTAAACCTAAGTTCAATTAGACATATATGAATTATGAAATGAGAATGAGCATAAGATGTGAATTTAAATAATATACCCGGGATTGTCATTAAGCATGCATTATACACAACACATATGAATATGTATATGATTGAGTATTCATAAGATTGTGCAATTAATAATGTGTGTTCAATATGTGTATTGCATAATGATGATACAGGATAGAACGTCCGCATCCAAACGTTTCTGGATCATGGAAGCTCATGCTAATATGGAGCGTACTGTGAGTTAACCTAGATGGTCTTGCTTTAAATAATTATCTTGTTTAAATTATATATTAAATTATTTTGTGAATGTGATTGTGTTGATTCCGGACTTTGAAAGTCTGAGGCGTTTGATGCATGAATAATATTGGAAATGCTCCTTGAATGTGAATTGGACTAACTATGTGTTTTATCAACTTAAATGTTGAATGCCGGACCAAGGTCCGATGACATGTGAAAGTGAATATGTAAAGTGAAATAAAGTGACTAATTGAGTTTATGTGAATGATGCATTTCATTACATGAATACATGACAACATAAAGGCTATTGTGACTGAACTAGGCTCTGAAAAAGAGCTTAAAACTCAGAAAGTGAAAAAGAGTCTAAAGCTCATAATGTGATTTAGAACCATAGGCTCACTATTTATAATGAGCTCGGTATCCCTAACAGATACGAGACAGTTATCAATGAGCCTAGTATTTACAATAGCTACAGGACAGTTATAGGCACTCGCTCACACTAATAACAATTGAAAGTGAGTCTCATGGGTATTGCATATAAAATTGATATGTATGTTTTGAATGATTAAAATGAACTGTTTAACTACTCTAATTGTGAAAAGTGAAATAAATGATCAAAGTGATATGTGATGCTAAATGATTACTAGTGGATTGATGTGAATTATGTAATTATATGAATTGAGGTGCTATGTGATTGGGTGAGCCATCGAGGATGGTTCACTCACTGAGTTCGCAAAACTCACCCTAAAATTGCAACATTATTTTTCAGGCTTAGAGAAGATCTCTAGTTGGACAAATTGGAGTCTAGCCACTGCATTCGAGTAAGAGATAGAGGTCGAGCTCAGTTCATGTCTGCATTTGTATTTCTTTCTTTTAATCAAAATATGTATTCACAAGTAGTTTACAATGTGTATGTAATTGATTTTGTAATGTAATGACATTATGACTACAAGTATTTTGTATCTGTAATGGGCCCAAGTGGCTATTGAAATTATGATGATATGTATAATGGTTATAACACTACGATTGAAAATGTTTATGAATAAAATGGGTCGAAAGTTCCATTATTGATTTTTTGCATATGCGTGCATTGTTTTGAAAAAAAAATTGTAATGAGTTCAATTGATTGACTGTTCTAGCATGCCACCCTCGTAGAGTATGTTCTCAAATACCGTGGATATGTTCAAGGATATGCACTATAAGAGAGGGGTGCTATAGTGTATCCACTTGCATAGTCTTCTATAATCACAAAATAGGTGTTTTGTCATGCATGCTTTGATTCACGGTCGTACATCTTCCTAAAAACCTAATTTTTGCTATAAATAGACTATTGAGCAGCCAAACATAACATGGATCTTTTTGGAACATGAAAGGAGGCAAAAAAACTTACTTCTTTGGGATCTCTAGAAGGCTAATCTTCCTTCTTCTGATCCGTAGGGAAATTGAAGCCGAAGAATACATTTGGGCATCTCTTCATTATGTATTGTTGATTCTCTCTCTATAGAAATTGTTTATATTGTCCTTAGCTTAATGTTTTGGGTATTCATGTATGAATGATTAATATTCTCATTCTCAATAGATTGTTTATATATGAACCCATTTCTAGAATATGGAGTACAATACGTAATAGTTTCATTTTCAATTCACTTTTGGTAAGCTAATGGTAATGAATCAATAGGGATAACATGACATAAGTTAAATGGCCCGAGCTTGTGTAGTTTTTGCCTAGATTAATCTATTTTCTTAGTTCGTAATGTAGCTTTCCTACTAAATCTGGAGAGCTTATTTTGGGTTGTTTGATAGCTAGATTTAGTTAAAAATCTTATTTTAGTTAAACACAACCTATGGGAGAACTAGGGTTAACAAAGCTTATTGTTAACCTACGATTAATAGTTTTCTAAGAGAGACGTGAAATCAATAAGATGAAGAAGTATGTTTATTTGTGTGTAGGCTGAGATTGAACTAAGAACTGGATTCTAAATTCATTTATTGATCTTCCCACTTTTATACTATTTAATTTGAATTACTTTCATTATTACAGTTTTACTTCATTTGCTTATTGAATTTAACAAACCCCTCCCCCATATCCTAAACACCAATTCTTTTAATTACAAAAGCTTCATGTACACTCCCTGTGTATACGATCCCTACCCACCACTGTTATAAATCTTAGTGCAGAGTTGAGTTTTATTTTCTAGTGTATTCGACACGCATCAATCCACATAAATTGAAAGGAGAGGAACTTAAGAATTTTAAGAATCGAGAAATAGATTTGCAATTGGTTGCTCAAAGAGATTAGGTAATTAGCTATAACAAGAGAAGCATGGCTTACATTTTCACCTAGAATAACAACTAGATGGAATCTTTAAAGACTAATATCCTACATGGTACCTTGAGGTTAAGGCCCTGTTTGGTTGGATGTTAATTAATGGAATGGAATGGAACGGAATAGAACGGAATGGAACGGTTTATAATGGAATGGAATGTAATATAGTGAAAAGTTGTTTGGGAGGGATAGAAGGGTTCATAAT
>JAOSBM010000205.1:19935959-19957093 GCA_027568955.1 Erythroxylum tenue
ATGAAGGATGAGAAATTGTAGTAAGCAAGGAATGAATTAAAATGAGTGGAGATTAGAGAGTATGACAAGCAATAATACGCTCACGTTCATGATTCGAAGGATTACGCACACGTTTAATGGTTCAAGAGTTAGATTCCAGAAATGGGATCCAGCAGTGAAGGTGGAGACAAGCAATGACCAGCAAGCAGTGGAGATTGGAGATGAGTGACAAGCAGCGATGGTTTGGTCCAGTTCAACACTAGATCACTTGTAGGATAAGGGAAAGCGATCAAATTTCACAATTGTATGACAATTGGACAGAATAAGGAGCACTAATTCACAATCTGATAGCTAGTGAGATTTTGGATATATTCTCAAAAAAAGCTAAATTCCAAGAATTAGTTGCAGATGGCAATTGAAATCTTTCCCAAGAGGAGATTATATCTCTTTTGATACCACAATATAGACTCAATGAGGAGAGGATACATGTCTATGGAAGGGGCTAGTTGTTTCGGACATCACAAATAGACAAGCTAAACAACTAAAGTATGGGATAAACACAAGAATTGGTTGGTGTGAGATGATGTAGAGTAACACTATCAAGCTTAATGCTAGCTTCCTGTGCTGGTTAGCAATGAAGGACAAACTTAGCACTATGACAAGACTAAAATTCCTCTCCTCCTCTAAAAGATGCATCCTTTGCAACCTAGAGGAAGAAGACAGAGACCACCTATTTTTCAGATGCGAATTCTCTAACAAAGTATGGTGTCAAATTTACTCTCTATATACTCTTAACTACTATCAAAGAAACCTGAATGTTATAATCCATGACATATTAGTGAACCATGCATCCAAACATGACAATGATGTTTATATGGTTTCTATAACAACATGCATTCAGGAGATCTATAGGGAGAGAAATAATAGAAGGTTTGTAGAAAGGGAAAGAGGCATACATTCAATCACAGATATCATCTCTAATAGTATCAGAGAATAATTGGTCATAAACCAGATGGAGAAGAAAAGCAGTGAGAGACTAGTAACTTCTTGGAGGCTCTAACAAATCTCCAAGAACACCCAGTACATCTTAGAACATTACTTCTATATAACCACACACATAATAGTTGCAAGAATCTAAAGGAGGAGCGCTTACCTTTCGTGATCTCTCCTCCGTAAGGTCTTAATGTCTTATCACCTACATCGTCCTCAGTTTCTGAAGTTTAGTACTGGCGTGATGGAAGATTAGCCAGATCTCAAAACCTGTGGAAAACTCATCGAGTAGCCCTAATCAAAGAAGTTTGATTAAGGTCGAACGTGAAGACGAAGAATTGAAGCTCAAACCAAAAATCACTTACCTCTTTAATCGTTTGGAGAAACAGTTGAGCCCTAATTCGGAACTTACTGGGGGTTCTTTAGCAGGGGAAGTTTAGGGTAACTCTAAGAATTTGTTTTGGGAAATTCCGAAAGGGGTTTCACTTAATGTTGTTTGCTACACGCGGAACATATGCTTCTAGATACGATGTCGTTTGGCTTGCTTTTGTTATCCTTGTAGAAGGATAATTGTTTTACTAAATCCTTTTCCTTAATAATGCACTTTAATTTTTCAAAAAAACATGTTCTTCCATAATCCATACATAATATTATTTGGATCTAATTTCTTTATGAATTCATAATGCATAATATTATTGAACTATACATAATTCACACAGCCATTTCCAACTTTCAAGCTCAAATTATTTAATGCATATTTTTTAAACCATTCACAATGCACACATAAGACAACCAAAATAGAATGCAATTGCAATCTAGAGCAAAAAAAAGCAACCTAAAACACGTAAAAAAATAAGACAGATTGTAAGTTTGCAACCAAGTTAATTCGTGTCAGGTCGGGTCAGGATAGGTCGAGTTGAGTCAGGTTAGGTCAGTTGAATTTCAACCAAATGCAGATGAATCTAGAATGCTAGATTTTGGATTCTGCAAGCAGCAATGGTGGAGACAAGCAATGACCAACAAGCAGTGGAGATTGGAGATGAGTGACAAGCAGTGATGGTTTTGTCTAGTCCCAACAAGCAGCGACAACAAATGAGCAAGGAGTCGAAGACAATCCCGCATTGGAGGAAGCGTGAAGACAAGGAGTAGGAGCGAAAGACGTGCATGGGTCAATGGTGAGTGATTGGGAGTGGGAGGGGGGGCGGCAACATTGACTCACTGTGAAGAAGAGTAAAGACCCTTAAGGTTCGTTTTTTTTTCATTTTGGACCAAAACTTCTTTAAAATTTGTTGTTTAGTACCCAAATATCTCGGTATTTTGAGCACCAATCAGTATCAGATGGTACTATCGATAACTAGTATGGTACCAACATTTTGGCTACTTGTACTGGCTCGTAAGTAGTGGTACACATAACAATGGTTATGTCGTATGATGTCATGTGGCACATTAGGACTTCTACTAATAACAATTTTTTTTTGTGTCTATTCAATATTGATGTGACACATAACGAAGGGAAATATAACTCCATCGACATATCCATTTATATATTTAGTGTTTATATTGAGCATTTTGCAAATGTCGAGGTTCATTTTAAATACTCTAAAATGTTAGATTTTAACTTATATTTTGATATAAAAAAAAGTTAGAGTTAAATATATTTTTGTCACAATTCTAAATATAATTTAAGAATATAATTTGTACACAAAAACCAGTTGAAGAGAAAAAAATATTTTAATTAGCTTGAATCTAATTGTAAAATTTCAAAAATTTTAGAGTTTGGTCTAAAATATTTAATAAATAAAGAATAATATTAGACATTAGATTTTATTGAGAACCAATTAATATTTAATTAAGATAAAGTATATTTCATTTAAAATTAAATAAGATTATAAATATATTCCAATTAAATTAAATATTATTATAAATAGGCGTAAGTTATGTAAAAGATGTACTATTTTCAAAATTAATTATAGAGTTTTTATCAAATTGTTCTTGTAAATAATGTTAAAAACTGGATACTTGTACAAATATAGTGATTTTTAATATCTAATTTTAGAAATTGATTTCATGAGAGATTTGCATTATGAGTAATTAATTATTATGTTTATGAAATAAACATGTTACATGAATTAAATTAATTTTGGTTTAAGAAATTATAAAAAGATTATTCATTCCAGGTGAAGATTGCGTACTAATTTCCCAACATTTGAATCTAGTCGTATAAAGTTGTTTGCCATAGTGTAGAAATATGTGCGTAAAGAAAAAAAGGAAAAAGTGAAAGAAAAATCAGTTAGAAAAAGAGACTTTTGAGGAACACCTTTCCTTAAATACAACCGTCAGGCGTTAGGATTCAGGAGAGGTAGTTAACATCAAACGTTGTAATGCAATTGAAAATTTGAGATTGAAGCTCTTCTTTTTCATATGCTACTATTAACTACTTTCTAAGATTGTACATATACGTGCATTATCAGATCAAAATAACTGTTGTATATAACTAACTGAATGAACTGGTAAATGTCTAAATTGATGGCTAACTTTGCTAAGAATCTGCTTCTCAGAAGATCTCAAGTGCTGGAAACTAAAGCTATAGAACTCATGACATGTAATTTGGCATATCTGAGTGGAAGCTGGATGCGTAAAAACTTAAACAGCTGTGCACCTCAGGCTCAGGGAGTAACAGATGAACTTGGTCCTGGCTTTCAACTTGCTCCGCCACTGTCCTAAGATCAGCTGCTTCCTTTGAAACTCGAGCCTCAAACCCGTCCATAACTATCTGATCATCTCGGCAATCAGGAGAGCAAAATGCACCTAAGCAACTGAGTTGGTAGAAATTTCACTGCGTTAGTCTGTGATGTGTTTCTATCCCCTTTTGAACCAAACTCAAGTCAAAAAATAAGAAATATATTTAAAAAAGTTTAAAATTGACATGTACTTCAACAAAATAAAAACAAAAATTAAATGCGTATGAATGTAAAAAAGAGAATTATATAAAATGTATGACATTCTACACGAAGAAGCAGTTGGAAATTAGATTGGTCTTGCAGTCAAATTAAAATACCAGATGGACATGTCTTCACAAAATTAGAGCATTTTATTCAATTCTTTGGACCCATTGGAAAAAGAAAACGAAAGAATCAATCAGGTCAAGAACTTGGTATATGTATGTACTTATATTGATACATGTAAAGATCCTTGTCCTCGTGCAACTTTTTCTTGCACAAGAAACAGCTTCTCAGAAACCCCTCAATCCCTTCTCCAGACTGCTGCTTCTTCTTCTTCTTCTTCTTTAACGTCCATGAATTATTGTTCTTCTCCTCCTCCTCCTTCTCAGGCGACCCAATTGTGAATGTGCACAAGTGAGCATTAGGGTTCTTTACAGGCACGGCTTTTTTAACTAGCTTTTCAACGTTTACTGCAGACTGTCTTTTTCTTTGGAAGTATGCAACTGGAGGTTCTTCAATAATGTGATTGACAGCCCCAGTCTCACCCTGACTCCATGATTGCAAAATGCGAGGCCGCCGAACCATTGGAGAACACTCAGAGGGGCTTCTTACCCAAAAAAAGATTCAACTTTCAAGCTATTAAAAACTCTTAAGCCAAACGGTTAACTACAATTCGATAGACCCGGAAAAAGTAATAATGCGACTTCAGTGTTATTTCTCGAGGAAGAACAAAATAGTGCTTGGAAGAGAGGTTTATGGTCAAGCTCTTTCGTAATAATCATTTTTCCAATTAATTGGGAGTTTCTAACTGATTCGCGCCTTAAACAGTTACATAATTATATGATTAGTATAACAACAGAAATTGGAATCTTAATTTCAGATGAAGTCGTTATACGTATTATTCATTGAAATACGTCTTTACAGACATGTCCCATTGTAAACGAGCAATTATGTATTGGTTTGAGAACTAAGCCCAATGCAACAAAGTTAACCTTTGGCTATGAAAAAAATCATAGTTAAAGGTGAAAAAAAAATCATAGCTAAAGTTATAAAAATCATCTCTAATAGTTATTAGTGCCGATTTAGTTTGATCGCCCAAAATGTCATCAAATCTCTGTACTTGAAAACTATATGCGACGTTATTAGTTATGTTTCCAGAATTGTAGTCAAAATTTTTAGCAATGCTTTTGGAAACGAAGATAAATATAATTAGCTACATTTCTAAAAACGTAATAAGACATTTTTAGCTAAGTTTTATAAAATGTAACTTTTGTCACTAATTTTTATAGACTTTGCAAGCTTTGATCTTTTGATTGTAGTTACAAATTTTAATGTTTTTAATCCAAATTTGAATGAATTGAGTGAAAATGGCTTTAAATTTCGAATGAAAGAAAAGGGTGTGACTAAGGTGTCACCACCGTGACAAGAGCCCTCACAGGGGTAACAAAAATTGTCACCACCGTGCATATTCTTCTGAAATATAATTAATATTATGTGTCATGCAGGCAGTTTTTTAGATAGCATAAAAACCTAAATTTAGACTCTCAGATACATAGAAAGAAAAAAGATGCTAAACTTAAGGTGGAGAAGAAAAATGGGGAGCAGTCGGTGGCAAGGAAGAAGAGAAACAATAGATAGAGAGAAGGCAAAGTTGAAACCAATGGGAGCATCTGTTCTTTTGGGTGATAGTGAATAGAGACAGAGAGCAAAAGTCGAAGCTAGGGAATCACCAGCATTCTTATCCAAAAGTCCATTTGTTTGCTCTTTCTACTTTATTTATGTTGCATTATGGAACTCCTTTTATCTTTTATCTGTTGAACCTGATTCTTTATTAGAAGTTGATAGTCCATTTTGGTTCTTACTCTATTTATTGCTTTAAGACTTTTCTGTTACTGTTAACTGTGGTATTGAAGTATATGAAGATGATGAACTTTGTTTATTCCATGATGAGCTAACTACTCAATCTTGAGAATTAATGTAGCTAATTTAGTCGATTATGCATGATGAGGGGACTATTTTATTGTCATATTATTTGTTATAATTTCTAAGCTTATTGGGCGTTATTTTGTAGCCAACCTTTGCATCATTTTGGTATTAAACAAAGGATTGAGAGAAGAAGTTTAATATTAGAACGAAAAAGTATAGACACTTAAGTTATGAATTAGAAATATATTAACTTAAGTATAACTTAAGTGGGTGATTATTAGTTGGGTTTACATGATTGATTTAGATGATAAATTTGTTGAATACGAAAGTTAGATTTAGTTTATTATTTAAATTGATTTTAAATCTCAATTGGTAATTTTCGCAAGACAATTATCCAATTAATTCTCCTTAGTCATGCATCAAAGATGAATTAGTGAAGTTAATTTCTCAAGAGTTTTCCACATCAGTTGATCGATTTTGCTTCTAATTAAATCCATTTACTTTTTAGTCTAATTTCGTAATTTTTCTTAAAAGCCTTACTCAACAATATAGAATGTTTAGGATAGCATTTTTTTCATTTTTTTTTCAAAGTTAATTTGAGTGAACTAATTTCACCTCCTTGAGAAGATGACCCTGGGTATTCAACTACAATTACCTCGTTTACTTGCGAGTAGGATAGCTTAGGTTTTTAGAGCTTATTTTGGAACAACAATAGTCAATTTTTTTAGCTACATTTTAAGCAAACGTTGTACTATTTTAGAATAAATTATTTGTTACATTTTAATCCATATTATTGTATATGATGTATCGATATATTTTTATTCTTAATTTATCATTAAAAATTTTACAAAAATAATTGATAATTTGAAGCATTGTATATAAAAGATATAATATCACTAAATTTCTTTGTATACAAGATTTTAATTATAACTTCAACAATTCTTACATACAAATTGATAAATACAGAGACTAGTTTATAAATTATAAATGCTGAAATTACAAAAAAAATTACAATATATCGATGAACCTGTAATAATCCAAAAGGCCTAGTTAAAATATTGTGATAATTGAAACAATATTTTTAATTAAAGTAAACATCAAATAACTTTACCATTTACAACATAATTAATCTGTCATTGCATCTTCATCAATTCTGTAATCCGAGAAAAAGTATTAATTTAAATTATAATACAAACAGGAATTAAAAGAAAAAAAAAGTATAAGAGATGTAGTTAATATCATTCACTTTCATTTTCATTGCTATTATAATCTAGGACAAGTATTTTTCTGAGTAACTTATAATGCTTGGCTAACTTTTTTTTTGAGTATGTTATAATTCAGCCTTAAGTATCTTGTTTTCCTCTTGAAGTTGTTGAATGAATGTTTTATTTGATGAGGTTGAAACATTTGTCTTAGGTCCAAAGCCAAGACCTTTGATATAACCATTAATATATATATTGCCTGGATTGATTATGATGTGTTGAAAGCTAGGTTAATAGATTGACCACTATTATTCTTAAGATATTTAGTGAAGAATCAAAAGATAAAACTTGATATTGGAACTAAATAATCAATTACCCTAAGAATGAATTAGAAATATAAGTTCTAGGGATTGCTTAATTCGTAACTTTGAACAGTTGGTAATTATTAGTTTATGAATATGAGAACTATTAAATTGATAGTTGCTAATTTGATTGAAGAGAGAATAAAGTTGTTGATTATGTTAATAGGAAGTTTAAGAATTTAGGCTTGAAATTGGATCAAAGTGTAAACCGTAGGTTATTTTTGTAACATCCCGTTACCCATATTAAGGCTAGAATAATAATTTACGAGAAAGTATTGTGAAATTAGGAAAATGTACGTCACGCATAAGTTAATTGTGACATACACATTTATTTTGGATATTCATATGATTGTACATGCATTCATTAGCATTTCCAGGTAAATTTGATTTATAAGTAGAAATTGTGGATTAAATTGGAGTGTATTAATTGTGATTTGGCAATTTTGGTATATTTTGGATATTTTGAAATTTTAGCGAATTATTTGAGCTGAAAATTTATTTGGTGATAATAGTTATTATTTCAGAATTTTTGGTGAATTATGGATTAATTATCTTGAAAATTAAATTTGGTGTGTATTAGAATTTATTCCGCATTTTTGGAGACATTTCGGATATTTTAAAATTTTATCAAAAAAATTTGAGGTATTTTAGACTAGGAAAAATATTGAAATAAGGGACAAATAGAAATGTGACTTGTATTAGAAATTAGTTGACAAATGGACAAATTATAGAGTGACAAATGGATAAAATCATGTGTGACATGTGGACCTATAGCTATGAGTCAAATGGTAGCTTATCTAGTGGACAAGTAGAAGACATGCAAGAATACACATGGTATTATGTTTTGAGTTAGGGATGTGCCTTTGTAACGTGTGTTCTTCACTGTTCTTCATCACCGAACAAACTGGTATGGTCTCTGTACTTCGGATTCGATTTCACTGTTGGAATTAAAAGCTGAATGAAGTGAGTAGTTCTGATGATGTGTATATTCTGGTGTAAATATAAATATATGCATGCATGGGTTTGGAAATTGAGGCATATATATGTCTGTCTGGTTTGAGAGAGAGAACTGAATATGGATATATTGTTTTTGCATGTTTGAGGAATCAGATGTTGTAAGATATTGTAGAGGTGAGTTGGAGCTAGAAGAATCATTAAAGTGGTGCTTAAGAAGAGTGCAAAATTCTGGGAAAAAAAGATGACTCATACTCTGTCATTTTACTGTACATGCGTAAATACTGTTTTTGTTCATGCATAGATTTGTGATTTATGATTTCGGTGATGAATGAATTAAATGATGGATTTGTAAAATAGAAATTGTTTAGAAAAGTATAAAATAGGTTCTGTTGTTATATTGAAATGGATATGCAAAAGTGCTAGAAAAAAAAGTTACAGTAGAGAGAGAGAGGAAGAACAGTGGAGAGTTGGATTTTCGATCTGAAACTTCTATGATTTTTCTGTATTGAGCTAGAGAGATTTTGATAACATAGTCTTCATAGAAGTTGTAGATCTTTCTTTTATCTTTCCATTGATATAAAGTTCGTAAATTTTGGATTTCTGGATCAAAATTTTTGGAGTTTGGAAGTTGAGTTTGTGGATTCTGTCCTGGTTTGGAACAATCTATAGTGTTTTTAGCATAACTTGTAGAATACCAAACCAAATTGCATGAAACTGGTTTCATTTGAAAGTTAAGACATAAAGGAATAATGTTTTAGAAGCAACTTGAGCCTAAATCCTTCATTTTCATTGTTAAAATGAACAGGTAATAGTGACCCGAAATTTTGTTTTGGAAAGAGATGGAGAAAATGGAAGAGAGGAAGAAGATGCAATTTGTAGTTGAGTAGAAGTCGTCGTCGTGCTTAAGCACGACAGTGACATTGCTTGGTGGGTTGGGAAGTCACCCTTGTGCTTAAGAATGAGAGTGAGATTGCTGAAATTGGTTGGAAAGTACTGTCGTGCGCTGGTTTGACCAAAGAGTTGACTCACCTAAACAGCCTTCCTTAGCACGACGGTGACTTTGCTGGTTTGACCAAAGAGTCGACTCACCTGAACAACTTTCATTCTTTTAATCATAACTTCTTCTCCCGACCTCTAAATGACATGAGACTTAAACCAATAGATTCCTAGCACTTTGTTATATCCCTCCATAAAATTTTGTAGCATTCTGAATTGAATTGAGAAAGATTGATCAAGTCAAAGTGTGGAATTTATTGGAACAGTGAAATAGGATTATTTTTCTAAACACACTTCAGTATTTTGATTATATGTAGATCTATAGGATTCCAAATGAGATGATTTTTCATTTTTAGTAAACTAGAGATAGAGTCCTACAAATTGTCTTAAGAAGTCTAATTTTGATTCATTCTCTAAGATATTGAATTTCTGGATGGAAGTTGTACATAGTACACTATTTTTGGACATGGACAACCTGATAATATTTGAGGCATATCTTCCAAATTACTGAACCAAATTAAGTGATTTTTGTATCAACAGAAACTTAAAACATTGTAGAATAAAAGCTAGAAGGAAGTGTTGCCTAATTTTTCCATTTACCTTATCAGATTTAGTATGCAAAGTTGACCCGTATGTATATGAGAAGAAAAATCTGAAGTGGTCAATGAAGTTATGAAATTGTTTTGACATTGCTATGTTAAGGTTCAAATCATAAGTACCTATGGTATTAATGAGAGCTTTGATATTTGAATGATTTGATCATAAGGATGTCAATAATGTACCCCGAAATTGTCATTGAACATGTATTGTGCATATTTCATATAAGTAGATGTGCATTAAGAAATATTTATAGAATTCTGCAAAAGTGTGATATTTGTAAATGTGCTTTGTATGATATAGAGGAGCCAAGTGGACGCCAGACGGACATTGCCGGACCATCCAGGAAATAGCATATTGGAGCGTTTTGTGAGTCAACCTAGATGATTTCCTAGGATTGATTTGATTTGAATTAAATTGATTTGTTAAACTTCCAACATTACTGAACTGTTTGTGAATTGTTTCTGAATTCCAGACTTAAAGTCCGAGGAGTTTGTTAGTTGAGCATGTATTGGAAGTGTTCTAATTTGATATGAATTTCTGAATGACATTTGATTCTCAAGTTGAATTGTAGCACCCTACTTCCGTAAGACCCAAACCCGATATCGATAGTGATATCCGAGTTCGTGCCCCGCGAAAGGTGGCGTGCTAGTGCACTAAAACAGTCGAAACTTAGTAGCATTTTTTTATTTAAACATAAATCAATAATCAATTTGGGCTCACTAACATTTTCAATCAATACAATACATTTAATACATAGCCCGTCGGAATGTCAATAGCCATTTAGACCCATTACAAACACGAAACATTATGAGTCATAATGACTTTTCATTACAATATAAATCAATCGTACGTTAATATCGAAATATACAATTTTATACAAAAATAGAAACAAACGGAAATGCAAACACGTACTGATCCCGGACTCTATCTTTTCCCTTACATGCAGTAATTATACTCCCGTTTGTCTAATAGGGTATTCTTCTGAGTCCTAAAAAATATTTGCAAATTTTGGGTGAGTTTTGCGAACTCAGTAAGTGACCATCCTCGATGGCTCACCCAATTACACAACACATAATTCACATCATTACACATTTCACACTTCATATTCAATACACTTTAATCACTCATATCATGCATATGCAGTGCACATGAGACCCACTTTTTAATTGTTATTTTGTTGTGACCGAGTACCTAAATTGTCCCATATAGGGCTCATTGATAACTGTCTCTTATTCATTTGGGGGATACAGGGCTCATTAAACGTTGAGCTTGAGGCTCTGATTCACTTTTGAGCTCAAAGCTCATTTTCACTCGTTGAGCTTTAAGCTCTGATCGGTGGCTACTCTGGTCACAACAGCCATTTTATTTCATACATTTATGAAATGGAATGCTTCACTCATATTTGCATAAACTCATTCATTCCCATATCATCGGACCTTAGTCAGGCATTCAACATTAGAGTTGAGAATTCATACTTTCATTCATATGCAAATGCACTTTCAGAACACATTTAACAATCACATTATGTACACTTAGTTCATCTCATTCACATACAAGTAGCACTTCAATACCCCATTCAAAATCACATCATCGGACCTTCTGTCCGGAAACCCACATAATCAAACACATTCACATAATCAGCCAATAATCAATCAATACAAAAATTCAAATAAGATGAGACCATCTAGGTCTACTCACAATACACTCCAAATTAGCAAATTGATTCCATGATCTGGAAACTCCTTAATGAGGACTCTTATCCTGCAAATCGACATTATGTCGTACATACATTAATACTTTCACAATTATAAGCATTCATGTAATGCACACATGTGTATATAGAATATGTACAATGCATGTTCATGACAATCCCGGGTAGTTATGTACTAAGTTTCAATACACAGTCGCATGTATTTCTTACTTTTGCTTAAATTTTTGTTTTGCAATACTTTAATGAAACCATAAAAGACTCTCCGAACACTCTCAAAACATCATGAAATTACCAAACCAGCTTGGATATTACTTTGTTTTCCACTGCTTGGCACAAGAATACGTGATCATGGAAATAAAATAAAAAATTTTCTTAATTTAATTCGTAGGAGGATCCTCAAGGTCTTTCCTATTGATTTCTCAGCTATCTGAGACTAATTTTTCTCCATTGCCTCTTAGGTGTTTTGAAAAGGTAACTTCATTGCCTATTGATGATTATGTATCGTCATTTGGTTTATCCAACTTCATTATCTCCTAGTTTAAACCTTTCACTGTGCCTCGTCTAAGAGGGCAGTGATTCATTAGTACTATTGAAGTTACCTATAGTTGTTGAGTTTTGTAAAAGAATGTTATGTTCTTACCAATTTCACAAGCATACAAATAAGTTTCTTATATATATAGATGAATTTGACTATATGAATTCTTATATTTTTTCGGAAATCCTTATGGAAAAAATAACCTTACAACAAAATAATTTTCATCTAACTTCCTACAATATGTTGACTATTTTATCTCTTCACATTGGTTAGAGACTTCAAACTTATAATTAAGGATAATTATTGTTCTCCTTTAATTAAATATGCAGTTTAAACATAAAAACTATTAAACAAAATAAACTCAAACTGAACTTACATGTAGGACATGTTATTGTAAACTAGCAAGCAATTGAGTACTTTAAAAAAAATGGTACACAAAAAGCAAGACTTTAGAGGTTGGCAATTTCTTGGAAAATATACAACAGAGTTGCTTACTTCAAAAATTGTTGCTATTCTTCTAATACTTTGAGAATTCTCTTTGGCATTAAATAAAAGATCTTACTTATGAGCTTTATGGAGTTTTAAACCCTTCTTGCTATGACTTCCCCACATAAACTTATTTAATATCAACTTGAGGTTTTATTTTGTGGTAAAAATTCTTCTCTTTTTCAAATTGGAATTGCATGCCTATTTTCTGAATACATTTGAAATTAAATGTCTCATGATGAATACATAAAGTTATTTTTACATTATCATCTATATTCATAGCATGAATTGATGTGTAAACATGAAAACTATAAGTTGTGATTGTTCTATGGTTATACATAAACATTATTTGGTTAACTTATACATAAATTAAAATGTACTTCATCATATAAATGAATATGAATTGATAGGTACAAAGGGAAATCATTTATTGTTATTGTTGTATGTATATGCATTGACATGATCTCCTCAATTAGCTAATCAATAATTTGTACACTACTTGAATTATTGGTCTAGAGAATAAGCTCTTTAATGCATTAATAGATTGTTTCACAAAAAATTTATTATAAATGTAATTCTATGTGGTTATTTGCTTTGCTTATTGTCATTTTTTTTTTCTCATTTTTGTTCTCATTACCTGGTTAAGCTTGTTCTCCAAATTGTGGAAAGAGTGAAATGACTGCCAGAAGCTATAATTTCATAGATCCAAACATTTGCTAGTGAAGATGATTGTAGAGAATGAATGTTTGCTATCTATTGTCAACAACTAAAACTTTAAAATGTTTATCACCTCACTTCAGCTGACTTTCAAGATTCTAACTTGTAATACTATGAAGAAAGATATCTTTAAGATTTATGAAGGATAAAATAATTTGACATTGAAGACGTTAATAATGAGTTGTTGTCACATCAAATATGTGGGCAACTGATAACTAAAAGAAGGGTTATATGACGGTGACGACATATTACATTAACAATGACTAGACTTTATGCAATTTATTCCTTAGGTAAATAATATTTTTTAATTTTGTTATCATTGTTCATTAATAGTGTTATAATTGATATTTATTCATAATTTGTAAATAGTAGGTTTATTTATATTCCAACGTCGAATATAAATGTAAGATTAATAATTATATTGATCAAGTGTTTAATGGATTAAAAATCAACAGAAGCTCTCATCCATAATTTTGGATAATTGTAACACAAATGATGCTATGATTAAAAAAAGTGAAGACCAAGTTGTGCATTAGAGCTTGTTGATGGATAAGAGATGATTCCATGTACAATCTTTTATGCATATTATAAACTGGACAGTGAAGGATGAGTTGGAGATTATAAAGGAAAAGGACAGAGGCAATCCATAATAATGTAATATATTAGAGTGCAACACCCAAATGCGTTAAAAATTTTGAAGAAACTACATGATAACTACACATTCCATGTACAAAGATGTTATTTTGGATTATCTAACAAAATGGAATTCAACATTAATTTAAGATGCTAGAGTCAGCAACTTAGTAGAGTGCAACACCCAAATGAGTTAAAAATTTTGAAGAAAATACATGATAACTGCACATTCCATTTGCAAAGATGTTATTTTGGATTATCTAACAAAATGGAATTCAACATTTAAGATGCTAGAGCCAGCAACTAAGTATATTGAGGTGTTTATTAGGTTAAGACAACATTATTCTCAATATACGTGTTTGCTAATAGAATAGCAATGGGAATTAGTTAAAGTAATTTGTGTGGAGCTGGTGATATTTCATTCTTTTACTAAGTTCTTAAGAATAAAATATACAACTTAACACATTTATTTTGCTAGCACATGCGAGATTACATTGGCATTATCTGAGTAGATTTTTTTTATTTTATTAAAGTGATCCAAACAATGGTGGAGTAGATGATAGAGAAATTTAATATTTATTGGTCCATGGTTGGTAATATCATGATAGCAATTTCTGTATTAGACTTGAGGTATAAGATGGAAGGGCTTTATTATTGACTGTTAGGTTTGTTCTTAATATTTACCACAGTTTGAGAAGGGTAATCCTATATCTATTCATTTAAATGTGACTTCTTTCTTTGGCTTTTTTATTACAACCCCTTAGATGTTCATTCATTCAAATTATGAACACATGCTGCCACCATACATGTCTTATATTATGTTTCTTCCTGTACTTCTGTTCTATGTAGAAGCAATATGCTTGAATTTTATGTCGCTTTAAATCATATTTTGGACTTCCCTTGGTTGTTTTCAATATTGGATTCTGTTGCTTGTTATAGTTGTCATAAATGTGTTGATAAGATTTTGGGTTTTAGGGCACCCAAAATCAACAAAAGTATCAGCTCCTGTCAAGTCTGATGTACCACCAATTGAAGTGCCTGCATTGTCTTCGGCTGAACTTAAGCTGACAATTTTTCTTCCAGGGCACTGATTTGCGGAAGGATCTTTTTGCTTCCAAAGCTGAGCAAGAGTCGAATAATCACTTTTTGACCCAGGTGTGTTAATAGTTGACGGAGGCAAGCAGAATCTTGCTCCTTTTTTATTACAATTTTCCAAAAAAAATTGCAGTTAATAAGAGATGAAATTTGGTTATTTCCCAATTAATGTACTTTTTTTTTAATTTCTGAACTGATAATGATTTCCAGGCCAAAACTTCAGGCCTGGACAATGGGCTTGGACTGTAAATTTTGAGCCCAATCATGCTTAGATTTGGGTCACAAGTTCTAAACCCAATCAAGCCAAGCCTAGATCGATATTCAAATTTTTGGGCTGAGACAGCCCGAGTCTGATTCACCATGTTGTCAAGCCTAATTACATCTTCATACCCCCTCATCCTTTCATCTGGAAAACCTTCCAAGTTTTCTATATAACCAAATTTTATCAGTATACTGAAAGGAAATAGCAATTAAAAGATAAACAGAAGGTCCATTAGCCTTGAATGTTCATGGTCTAATATAACATTGTTCACAAGCCTATATGAACTAAACATAAGAGCAAAAAGCAAGATCACGAACAATATCCTCAAACACCATCCTCAAACAGCGGCAACTTCCTTAACAGATTCACGCCACGCATATTCCCGGGCTCCATCTTTGTCTACTATTTTGATCACAAAGTTCGGCGGTGCGACGACCAGTCTAGACCGAATCTCCATGATGCATTTGTCAACCAAATCAATTGCTTCTTCAAGTGACATACCATTATGGTAGTGTCTGTCCATCATGGCAAGAGAAAAATAAGATCCATAACCAAACGCTCCCTTGTCAACCTTGTGAAGCGTGGCAATGTAGTCGATATAATAGAGGGATGGACCAATATTTTTGTCATAACCAGCTAGAAGGATGTTCACAAAATAGGGGTTCTGAAATATCAAAGAGCACAATCAAGTGATATAGAACGTTAAATTGTCTTCATGAGTCATAAATCAGGAACCACAAGTACAGAACCTAGTCCAGTTTAATGCAGCAACACATTGCAATACAGTTGTGTTGGCATGCTAACCACTGCAGGGATCAACAGACAAGATGCTCAACAAATGAAACGAGATCAGAGACATCTTACACGCATAAACTTCTCATTTCGAAAGAGAATAAAATCATGCTAGACAATTAGCTGACTTAGCAGACTGTCAAATGTCCACTGTAAACAGAATAGGTGGTGCAAAAACCAAAAGATAAATGAAAATGTCAAACCCTTTGCACATGTTTAAACATTTAAGGTAGCTCAGATTTTGACAATGTTTCGGTTCTAGTTATGTGATCTGTAGTAATTAATGTAAATGAAGTATCCCACTATAGTGCACCTTAGTCCAGTAATGAAGTCTCCAAGTCATCACCTGCTACATTTAGTAGCTTGTAAGGAGACCACCAAGAAATGATTTTAATGCAAAAGAATTTAAAGACTACAGAAGAAATAAAAGAGAAAAAATTGGTGAACCACGTCTTAATTTCCTGAGATGAGGATTGAAAATTAAATTGACAATAAAGATACGGGCCAAAATTTAAATTATATCAGGATTTCTTATTAGATAAGTAGTAGTAATAGTAGTAAGTTAAATATGTTGTTCTATTTTAAATATCTTATTCTAGTTGTTTTGGACTTAAAATTTATTAAATTTTTATTAGAATAAGATTTAAATTTATTAGGAACCCTTTCTTACTAGAACAAGGGTTCTAATAACTTCTCTATAAATATGTGTATCCTTAGCCCTTTAATAATAAGATATTCTTAAATTTTTTTACAAGCTTGAGTTTTCGACTAAAAGGTGTGATGCTTTCTTCTAAAGAGTGATTCCTAATTTCTAATTTCCTACCCTCAATTGTATGTGTTCTTCAATAAATTAGAACAATCAAAACCCTAAATTCTAGCCATATCAAACCTAACTTCCATCCATGTCAAATCTTGAAATCCTAAGCCTAAATTACTAGTATCAAACCCCAAAAAAATTCAGCTATACCAAATCTGAAATTTTAGCATTCCAAGCTGCAATCCAAATGTAAAACTTGATATTCTAGTAGCTTATTACCAATTTTGCGAGTTCAGCTACTAGTTAATACTTCTGCTATTTTTCCTACATCAATTTGGTATCAAAGCTTTGGTTCATAATGGTGACATGCAGTGAAAGGGCATATAGAAGAATACTCAACTACTAAGAGTAAGATAAAATAGTTTTGAGAATTATGTAAAGATTAGACATTAATGACCTTCAATCACAAAGTGCTCCAATAACTAGTCCGGAAAATATCATCGGAAAATAAACTACAATGGATGTGGAGGGTGGAAAAAGTGAAATCCAAGATGAATAGGCTGAAAATAATCAACAAAATGGGATTAAGAAATCAACGCCTATGGAGAGATTCAAGACCAAGAAACCAACTAGCAGCACAAAGAGAATGCGTGCGAGCCTTTAGAGGCCACGATAGAGTTGAAACACAAAACAAACTTGATCTTATTACTAAGAAAGTTTGTATTGAAGCCCCTGATCCTACAAGAAAGATGGATCCACACTGGTTCTGAGATTAGACAGTAGCAATGAAAGATTTCTTTGACTGGTAACACATGTTAGAAGATAGAAAAGTTCGATTCGCAAAGATTAAGCTAGTTGGATACATCGCAAAGATTAAGCTAGTTGGACACTAAAATTTGGTGGAGATCAATAGAGGACATATTTCGAAAAATACGTTAGCCACCAATTGTTGATTGGGAAGAGATGAAGTTAAGTTATCGGAAAAATACTTACCATTTCACTATCAGGAAGATCTCCAAGATCAATTTACAACTTTTAAACAAGGGATTATATCCGTAATTGAGAACATGACAATATTTGATGAATTTTCTATTTGATGTGAAGGAATGGAGATGGAACAATAACTTATATCTCACTACAAAAATGACTTAAGGGCAAAAATTCGCAAGCAGTTAATAATGCAAAGGATTTATAGCATACAACAGTTCTATATATAGGTCTATAGATAAGAGCCCTCTTAAGATAGTCTCAAGAGTTCAATCAAAGAAACCTATTGATTTGATTCCTTTACTGCAAACAACATGAGTTAATGTTAATGTTGCAAGTTTTGCACAACATAAGAGATATTTTTGATGAGTTACGATCAAAGATAACCACCAGAAACTTGACTTATAAAGAATATGATAATTAACATTGTCGATTGGTGGAATTCAATAAAGGGAATATGGAGTTAGTAAGGATTTGTTCAGAGCGTTTTCTAAAAGGAAAATACAAAAAACTTCATTCACAAAGTACTGGACCTTATAAGATTATCAAGAAAATAAGTACTAATGCCTATATTTTAGAATTACCAAATAACATGAGAATTAGTCATATCTTTAATATTGCGAACTTAATTATTTATCATGGATATGAAGATATGCAATCCCCTACTATAACAGTGAGAATTCCAACCATTCCACATCTTAAAGACTAGATAGAAGATGTCTTAATGAACAAATTGTAGCCACAATAGATGGAGGATATCGACAATTTCTTACCAAGTGAAAAGGAAGATCAATTTCTGACAATACTTGAATTTTAGAATATGAAATTCAAAAGTTGAATACAGTCTTGTATGAATAATACGTCACATTTTATGTTAAGGATGACTTCAGACAAATCAGGGAGAATTGATGCAAAAGAACTTGAAAGTCTATAGAAAAAATAAAAAAGAAATTAGCTAACTAGAAGCCTTAAATTGGTGAGACCAATACTAGGAATTGAGTTGACAACAAAGATAAGGGATGAAATTCAGATTATGTAAGGATTCCTTATTAGATAAAAAGTATTAGTGGGTTAAATATGTTATTCTATTTTTTATATTGTCCTAGTTATTTAGAACTTAAATTTATAGAATTTTTATTAAAATATGATTTAAATTTGTTAAGAATCTTTTCCTACTAGAATAAGGGTTCTAAGAACTCTATAAATATGTGTAACCTTAGAACTTCAATAATAAGATATCCTAATTTTTTTTTACAAATTTGAGTTTTCAATTTCACCAACAGGAAGATCTCCAATATCAATTTACAACTTCTAGTCATATTAAACCTAACTTCCAGCTATATCGAAATTCTAGGCCTAAATTTCTAGCAATCAAATCCCCAAAAAATCCATCCATACCAAATCTAAAATGTTAGCATTTCAAGCTGAAATTCAAACGTAAAACTTGATATTCCAATAGCTTATTACCAATTTTGAGAGTTTATCTACTAGTTAATACTTCTTCTATTTGTTCTACATCATATTCACAAGCATCTTTGAAGCATATGATTATCAATGGCTTGCACTTTAGTGTTTCTAGACCTTCATCAATGTACTTCTACATAGAGCTTTATGTTTATTTGTTTACAGAGGATCTTGAGTTTTGTGACAGATGTTAATTGTTTAACCATCCAAAGTTTCCATTGCATCCTCATTTAACTTGGTAATTAGATACTTATAACAACCAAGGATATGTAGATGTAGTGTAAGAAGGTAATCAAAATTAAGGTTTCACTCTTTGATGCCAAGGAAAACATCTTTCCATTGTATTACATGTTAACAGAATTAAAAGTTACCATTTTCCAGGCAACTAGAAATTTTAACATTTTTCACAACAAGGAAACTTGTACAAGTAATCTTGATTGAATGTTGTTCTATAGCAAACACACAACACAATAAAAAATTAACCTCAATTATTTTCCTAATCTTATAGTCTCAGCTTTTTGAAAGAAAAAGACTTATAATAAAGATTTTGATTTGGACATTAAACCATTTGAAAGCAAGCAAGCAAAATGTACATTAGATAAGAAACTATGTTCTTTAGTCCTCTGGTCTTAATAGTGAACTGAAATTTCAATCATTTAAAAAACACGGCACAGGAGCACACATGCAAAGCTCTAAACCTTAACTAAAGAGAAATGAACCAGTACACTCCAGGAAATAGATAAACTAACATCCCAATTTCTTTCAACCTATTTCGAAAAATTCCCAAGTTCCAGCTTTCCCAATATAAGTCAAAAGGAAATTCCCAAAAACCCCAATTAAGCGATTACATTTTAAAATCAACAAAAATAGACCAAACCAATTACCTTCCTCAAAGCGGTAGCGAGTTCCCCTCTAGTAAAGTTGGCGGCGGCGGCGGTGGTCAAGGGAATCCCGTTGCGAAATTGGTACAGAGCCACGTTCTTCTGTATGTACTCCGTAAACTGAACCCTACAGCGACCCACATTAAATAATGAAGAAAAAACCGAAAAGGGTAAGACAGAGAGATAGAAATAGCAGCGATTAGAAAAATAAACCTGTCGCCAGGCTCGCCGCTGGCGGCGACGAGCTTGTGGCTGTCTAGGACCATGATCTTGTCCTCGTTAGATTTGTGTACGAGGATGCTGTGAACCGCCGACGTATCGGCTGCTACGATCGCAAATCCGTTGCCCACGAGTCCGAACACGCATTCCATTTTTCTCACCGGAGGTTTACGTTCGTCCGGACGTTCGCTTATTGGCCTATATATGCTGTGTCTGTTCTTTTATATATACTTTTTTTTAAAAAAATCTAGATGTATCTCTTCTTGAGCAACAAGCATGCTCCTAAGGGTAAACTGGTCATTGTGTTGGCTCCCACATTAGGAGTACAAAATATTAAGGGGGCGTTTGGTTTGAGCACGGGGTTGAGTATGGATATGGGTATAATAGTAGAAGGAAATGAGAATGGGTATGAAAAATAAAAAAAAAGATGTTTGGTTTGTAACTTGAATTTTTGTATTAATATCAATAATGTTATTTGGTTTATTGCATTAATGAGAATGAAAGATGATGATGATGATGATGATAATAATAATAATAATAATAATAATAAGTTTAAAATTTATAATAAATAATAATAATAAAAATACAAAGAATTAATAATTAATAATTAATAATAATAATAACAAGAATGAATAATATTA
>JAOSBM010000205.1:20061001-20078787 GCA_027568955.1 Erythroxylum tenue
TAAGATGACAGATTCTACCCCTCTCATGCCTTGGCCTTCCTTCTATGGTTTTTTTTGGACTCCGTTGGGTCGTATCACGTTATTGTTAATCTCCAATAACAATCAAAGAAGTGTAAAGTTAGAAACATGAATATATTGTTTGCTTGTACCATTTCCATGTACATGCTTCAATGGGATGTGCACTGTCCCCCTTAGTAAGATAACAATATGGCTAAGTATTTTACAAGCTACTTTAATCTTTCATTACTTTCTGCTGCTAACCTCACCGTTAACTTTACTCGTGCCAATTTCTTTAAACATCTTACTATTGATTTTTTTTAAAATTAAATATTTCATTGATTAAAGATAATTATAGCTAGATACAAAAGGTCAAGGATAATTCAAAAAGTCTAGATTACAAAGAGTTGAGGTTCTTAATAATCGTCTACATCTAATTATCTAAAGGGTACTTTTGAGACCACATAAACCAATATTACTCCAATCCCCATCGTCTCTTCATACTACTGGACAAATTTATAGCTATTCCTCTTGCTAACTCAGGCATCTCTTCATACTACTTGACAGATTTACAGCTATTCCTCTTGCTAACTCAAAATGTCTTGGGAAACCATTTCAGTGTTTTGTCTTTGTTGTCTAAAAATTCTACAATTATGCTCCTTCTAGATGTAGGACACCAAAAGCTGCCCAACTTAACTTAATTGCTTTAAGATCATCTGCATTATGCACTCTAAGGTTTCCCAACCAAGTAATAGTTTCACTCTAATAGTTTACTGGTCTGTCCAAGTTGAGAATAATCTGCATCCGCTCCCATACTTGCCTGGTATAACTGCATCTAATCATAAGATGCTTCAGATTTTCCATTTCTATACTACATAATGTGGTAAAGATACGGTATTATCACATAATATTGTGACAATCTGATTACAATCAGATTTTATTAGATAAACATTATCTTAGGATTATCTCCTGTATTTGTATAGATACTCTATCCTATTCGGTATTTCTATTCATTTATATATGTACTACAATCTCTAAGAAATATTATATAGAGCAAAACAGCTCTTATTCACATGGTATCGGAGCCACGCGAAAGAGATAATGAAACTGAGGAGACAACCCCAGCAAGTCAAGAAATGGCTTCCAATCTTAAGAGATCCTCCTTGGCAAACCCAAATCAGACTGGAGGTTAGTCGGTAATGACCTCTGGTCTTGAAGGAGCTTCAGTTGTCATTGTCTCTGACAAACTGAATGGAACAAACTATTGAGAGTGGGCTCAAGCTATAAAACTCACCATTGGAGGATGCGGGAAGCTGAGATTTATCGGCAGAGATGGAAATGTTCCAGACCCAATGAACTCGCAAGCTGCGTGATAGTGGGAGATAGACAACTCCATGATCTCGTCGTGGCTTATCAATGCCATGATACTGTCAATCAAACTTACCTTCATGTTTCTGCCAACAGCTCGAGAAATCTGGGAAGGGGTGCGACAATCATACTATTATGGAGAGGATGCATTGCGAATCTATGAGATAAAAACAAAGTTGTGGCAAATGAAGCAAGGTGACAGAGAATTTACAGAATATTGGGTCGAAATGGTAGCATTATGGCAAGAACTTGACTTTTTGTCGGATGAAGAGTGGAGGTGTAAGGAAGATGCTGTGATGTACAACCAGAAAATTGAGAAGGAAAGAGTCTTTGAATTTTTGGCTGATCTTAACAAAAAAAGTGGATGATGTCCGTGGCAAAATCCTAAGTAGAGTTCCTCTACCAACAACTAAAGAAGCTTCTTCTGAAGTTAGGAGGGAAGCAGTAAGGAGGAAAATTATGCTAAAGGAAGAGCCAAGAGAAGAACAAAATTTGTCTCCAATACCTAGTAATGAAGCGTCTGCATTGATGTCCCGTGGTGAATCCCAATGTTGTGAACATTGTACTGGATTTGGTATCAGAATAGGTTCTAGTACAGTATTGTACTGGTATCGATTAATAGTTGGTACCGTTTTGAATAATTTTTTAAATTTATGAAATTGTCTTTGGATTTTTTTAAAAATTACAAAATAGTCTATTGTCATATTGTACAGTTGTGTACTATATATTTTTAACCCTGTCTTCAAAAATCAAAATAATAAATAATAATCACAATTAATATGAAATAACAATAATTTTTTCACAATTTATATTAAAAAAAGACATCATTATCATATAAATATACAATTAAGAACAATATAAATTATTTAAAATGTTACAATTTAAATTTTCATTATATACTAAATAATAATTACTTCAAAACATCTAATAAAAAGAATAATAAATATCTTTAACTCTCAAATTATTATAATTTACAATAAGAGTTCGTGATAAGGAAACAACTAAGTAAAATTGAAACATGAAACAAAAACATATATTATTTAATTTACTATCAATTAAATATATTATAAATATCTTAATTTAATTTAATTTATAAAATTAATTTAATAATTATTAATAAATATAATTAAATTTAAAAATATTTTTAAAAATATATATTTCAAATAAATTTTGATTCAATAATTAAAAATATATAAAATAAGTATTAGTTTATAAATAATAATTTTTATATTATTTATTTTAAAAATAAAATATTTTTATTAATAATTTATTAATATTATATAAAAGATTAAAATAAATTTAATTTTTTTTTTGAAAATTTTACAACTTAGTCCCTATGTTTTTCAAATTTTTCGGTAATGACAAGTATATGGCCGGTATTATAAATATCGGCTGGTACTAGACGAAATAGGCCGGTACTGACTGGTAACTACACCCGATACATAAGTATCGCTATTTTATACCGTTCTTCGGAGTCAGAAGAAGTGGTGTGATCACTACAAACAAAGTGGTTACACCGATGACACATGCTGGGACATCCATGGAAAGCCTCCAGATTGGAAACCACAAAAAGGAAAAAATCGAGGCTATCAAGTATCTAGTGAAGGAGGAATAGAAAAATCTGAAGATAGTCAGAAAAAACAAGTTGGTGAGTTGAATATTTCACTAGGGAAATTATTGGAAATACTAATGAATCTCCAAAATGACAGCCATTAACAGAAGACAAGTACAATTGCCAATGCTAATATGAGAGGTAATATCATACAAGCTTTTTTATCTTCATGCGGTAGGAAGAAATGGATAGTTGATTTTGGAGCATCAAACCATATGACAGATGACTATAACCTGTTTCATTCATATTTTCCTTGTGTTGGGCATGAAAAGGTTAAGGTAGCAAATGGTGATTCTTCTTTGACTGCAGGAAAAGGAGATATTAAAGTAACAAATTCTATGAAATTAAACTCTGTTCTACATGTTCCAAAACTAGACTGTAACCTCCTTTCGGTTAGTAAATTGACAAAAGATGCTAATTGTAGAGCTGATTTTCCCCCTATTCATTGTGTTATGGACCTATCATCGGGGAAGATGATCGGCAATGCTAAAGAGGTAGATGGAGTGTCATTCTACTCCTTATAGCTTGGGTAATAGTGTGATTGTCCTTAAGAATGATGAATTATTGATATGACATAAAAGGTTAGGTCAGCCAAACTTCCATTATATGTCACGATTGTTTCCAAATATTTCAATAAATAAAGATCTTTGTGTTCAATGTGATGCTTGTGAATTTGCTAAGCATCAAAGAATTTCTTTTACAAGGTCTGAAAACAAACCCATAAAAACTTTTTCACTTATCCATAGTGATCTTTAGGGCCCATCTCTTGTCACTAATAGAACCAATTCAAAGTGGTTCATTACATTCATCGATGATCATACTCGTTTGTGTTGGGTGTCTCTTTTGAAGGATAAAGCTGAAGTCCCTCTTGTGTTCAACTTTTATCAGATGAGAAAAAATCAATTTCACACAAGTATTCAAGTCCTTCGTACTGATAATGGTATTGAATATTTTAATCAACATCTTCATATATTCTTCCAAAAACATGGAATTGTCCTCAAAAAGTACTTATGTCAATAGTCCTCAACAGAATGGGATTGCTGAGTGAAAAAATAGACACCTTGAAGTAGCTAGGGCCTTGATGTTCACTAGCAATGTTCCAAAAATTTTTTGGGGGATGCTATCCTTACTGCAACCTACTTTATTAATCAAATGCCTAGTCATGCCCTTTCTTTCAAAACACCTCTTCAAAAATTTCAAGAAATCCATACTACTACCCATCTTGAAACTAACCTTCCTTTAAAGGTTTTCAGGTGTACAACCTTTATTCATAGTTATTCACACAACAAACTTGATCCAAGAGCCAAAAAATGTGTGTTTCTAGGTTACTCTGCTACACAAAAAGGGTATAAATGCTATGATCCTATATCAAAAAGGTTGTTTGTTAATTGTGATGTCACTTTTTCTGAGACAGATTCCTTCTATCCTAAGTCTTCGATTCAGGGGGAGTATTGGAGAGAGTTTGGTGATGAATCTCAGCCTGAACCTCCTTGTACATTTGTTCCTGAACCTATCCTAACACTTCTGTCCAATACATCTCCTATAAAGACAAATCTTGATACAGAAGAAGTAGCCATGCCTGACAATACACTCAAAGTGTACTCTCAGAAGAAGAAAACAAGTAGTACACTCCCTGTTCCTGAAGCTATACCAATCTCTGAACCAATGCAAGTTCCTACCGAAGAAGCTCAGAGTAGTAATACAAAGGAACAAGAAGACAAAACAGATCTAGAGCTGCCAATTGCTTTACGGAAGAAATCTAGATCATGTACTATGTACTCATTGAGAGGTTTGTCTTATGATGCTCTATCTTCTCAATATAAAACATTTATTGCTAATCTGGACAGAATTGACATTCCCAATAATATCCAAGGAGCTCTTAAAGTTCCATAATGGAGAGAAGAAGTTTTTGAAGAAATAAGAGCACTTGAAAAAAATGAACGTGGGAAGAAGTTGATTTGCCAAAAAGGAAGAAACCTGTGGGGTGTAGGTGGATATTCACAATCAAATACTAGACTGATGGTTCCATTGAGAGGTGTAAAGCGAGATTGGTAGCAAAGGGCTATACTCAGATCTATGGGATGGACTACCAGGAGATATTTGCACCTGTGGCCAAACTAAACACCATCAAACTATTGCTCTTTGTAGCTGCTAACTTCGATTCGCCCCTTCAACAACTTGAAATTAAAAATTCCTTCTTGAATGGCAAAATAAAGGAAGAAGTATATATGAAACGTCCTCCAGGGTTCGATAAGGAAGGAGAAGGAAATAGAGTATGCAGACTTAGAAAATCCCTATATGGGCTGAAACAATCACTACGGCCTTGGTTTGAAAGATTTGCCAAAGTCCTAAAAACAGAAGGATACACACAAACTCAGTCGTATCATACAATGTTCTTCAGAATGAAAGAAGGTAAGAAGACAATTTTGATTGTGTATGTAGATGATAATGTCGTAACTAGTGATGATGCAGAGAAAATTACAAGACTCAAGTCAGCTTTGAGGAAAGAATTTGAAGTTAAAAACTTAGGAGAAATGAAGTATTTCCTAGGCTTGGAAGTAGCTAGATCAAAGAAAGGGATCTACATCTCACAAAGGAAGTACACTCTTGATCTCTTCAAGGAGACAGGAATGTTAGGATGTAAACCAAGCACCACCCACATTGAAGTACAAAGTTTGCAGATGAAGAAGATAAACTGGTTAACCGTGAAGAATACCAGGCACTAGTGGGAAGGCTAATTTATTTGTCTTATACTAGACCAGATATTGCTTTTGTCGTGAGTGTTGTAAGTCGCTACATGCATGCACCAAAGAGTAAGCATGTTGAGGCACTTTATAAGATCTTACGGTATTTAAAGGGTACTCCTGGGAAAAGATTATTATTCGAAAAGAGAGATCAAAGAATAATTGAAATATATACTGATTCAGATTGGGCAAGTTCAGAAGAGAATAGACGCTCAACAACTAGATATTGCACTTTCGTGTGGGGAAATTTTGTCACGTGGCAAAGTAAGAAGCAAAAGGTGGTAGTCAAGAGTAGTGCAAAAGCTGAACTTAGAGTAGTTGCAAAAGGGATTCGTGAAAGTCTCTAGTTAAAAAGAGTGCTAACAGAATTGTAAATCATTTTTGAGTCACCTATAAAGCATTATTGTGGCAACAAGGCAGCCCTAAGCATGACACAAATCCAGTCCACCATGAGAGAACAAAGCATGTTGAAGTTGATTGACATTTTTATCAAGGAAAGGATAGAAGATGGGACAATATGCCTAACTTATGTACCAACGAAGAAGCAGACAGCAGATGTATTTACCAAAGGACTTCAAAGACAAGTATTTGAAGAATGTATCAGCAAGCTAGACATGATTGATATCTATGATCCAACTTGAGGGGGAGTATGGTCAAGATATGGTATTATCACATAATATTGTGATAATCTGATTGTAATCAGATTATATTAGATGAACATTATCTTAGGACTATCTCCTGTATTTATCTCCTGTATTTGTATAGATACTCTATCCTATTCGATAGTCCTATTCATGTATATATGTACTACAGTCTCTAAGAAATATTATATAGAGCAAAACAACTCTTATTCACACATAACTCACAGTGTAATGTGCTTATGGAGAACTTGATACTGTCCCTCGTAAGCAACCCCCCATTGATTCCCATCCATAGGATAAATGAATGATTTTTGGTACAACAACTTCAAGAAATAGGCTCCACCATATGAGAATAGTACATTGGTCAAATTTTGTGGAGCCTTGCTTTCTAATGTATGCTCGTTGCTATAGCACATCTATTCCTTGAAGTTTTCAAAGATGCTACTTCTTTGGAACTTGAAAAAAGAAGCATAAATCCTATGTCTAAATCCCTACCACTTGGATTAATCGTTAAAGTAGCATAAATCCTACTTCATTGCCAGGAGCGAAGGCTGCAACGGAGGCACCGAGCTTGTGCTGGAGGTAATAGACAAACTAGCGGGCTTCCTTGAGAGGGAGGGAGGAGATGTTTGCGTTGAGCTTCTCGATCTTCTCTGGTGCAGAGAAGGAGATTGGGTGGAGACAGCGATGGTGGTGGTGAAAATAATTACTTGATTTTCTTTTTCCAAATTTATTAAATTATAAAAATAACTACATAAAAAAATTTGAACATTTGGTAGCTACGTGGTGAAACCATTAATTTGACGTGATATGCCATGTTAGCGACATTATCAAAGAATTTAATGTCGTGCTATTTTTACAATAAATTGAAAATTTGAGCATTTTAGTGCCTTTTTTAAAGTTTGGGCTAGTATTGCAAAATTGAGTAAAGTTTGGGTTTTTTTAAAATCAATCCCTTTTTTAACGTCAATTATTGCTTAGGCATCTTATAACTTAAATGAACTTTGCAGGGCTTTGTTCACCGTATTGAGGCTGATGAAATTTATTTGAAGTTTGCGCCAAGTTTTCACTTACTCCACATGGATGGGAATTTCTACAATGTAGAGTTCACATATAATCGATTCAACATAAGAAGATCGTACCAGGCTATTGATGCTGCAGAATGTTTGGACATAGAATTCCTGTTCCCATCCGAGTTCCCTGGAAATAGGCTTATTGAAGCGGCTCCCCTGACCCCTATATCCTGTAGTCTTAATGAGGAGCAGAAGTACTCAGTGGAGATGATACTTGGTTGTAATGGAGGCGCACCATACGTGATTCATGGACCTCCTGGTACAGGTAAAACTATGACTATAGTGGAGGCAATGCTTCAGCTCTATAAATATTGTAACAATACCAGGATCCTTGTTTGTGCGCCTTCGAACAGTGCTGCAGATTTATTGCTGGAGAAGCTTCTAAGTCAGACCACAGTTACTGTTCGAGAAAACCATATATTCAGGCACAATGCAAGTTCTCGTGCTTTTGAGGATGTCAAGCCTGACCATATTTGCTTTTGTTTCTTTGATGATCATGTTTTCAAATGTCCTCCACTTGGTGCTCTCAAACACTATAGGATCATCGTATCAACTTATATGAGTGCCTCTCTTCTTTATGCTGAAGGTGTTGATCGAGGCCATTTCTCTCATATTTTCTTGGATGAGGCTGGTCAAGCATCAGAACCAGAAAGCATGATTCCTATATCCAATTTTTGTCAGAGGAATACAGTTGTTGTTCTTGCTGGGGATCCTATGCAGTTGGGTCCAGTGATATACTCAAGGGATGCTGAGGCTCATGGACTTGGGAAATCTTATTTAGAAAGGCTATTTGAATGTGAACCTTATAGGCGTGGAGAAGAAAATTATGTGACAAAACTGGTCAGGAACTATCGCTGTCACCCAGACATTCTGCATCTCCCTTCTAGCCTTTTCTACGAAGGGGAACTGATTGCATCCAAAGATTCGGTGGAGGATACTAATATCTTGACGTCTTCAGTAAACTTTACTCGAGGAAAGAACTTTCCTGTTCTGTTCTTTGGTATCCAAGGTTGTGATGAGAGGGAAGGAAATAATCCATCATGGTTTAATAGAATTGAAGCAAGCAAGGTGGTAGACGTTGTTAAGAAGCTGATGGCAAGTGGAAATCTGAATGAGACTGATATTGGGATCATTGCACCCTATAGGCAGCAAGTGCTGAAACTAAAGAAGACACTTGAAGATTTAGATATGTCGGATGTAAAAGTTGGCAGTGTTGAACAATTCCAAGGGCAAGAAAGGAAAGTTATCATTGTATCTACTGTTCGATCAACAGTGAGACATAATGAATTTGACAGAATTCATTGTCTGGGGTTTTTGAGTAATCCAAGAAGGTTCAATGTGGCTATCACTCGAGCAATAGCATTGCTTATTATTATTGGGAATCCTCATATTATCAGTAAGGTATCAAGAACAATTTTACGATCTATTTTACTTGATGGTGATATCAAGAATATTAACAAGTTTACTATCTATTTTACTTGAGGATGAATAGCAGAAAGTTGCATGCAGATGCATTTCAGAAGATGCCTGCGCAAATCGCCAACACGATGTGTATTTGTATGTGTAGCTACATGTGCATATCCATTTCTGCAAAATGGTTAAATAGAGGTTACGGCTTTAAACAGGAATTGATGGTGTAAATGGCTGCCAAGTTATCATCAAATAGTTTAGGGGAATCTTTTGAGTTTTATGCTGTACATATGTGCATAGTATTAGGGTGGGGCAGACGTCATTTTCTTTTCTTTTTTTCTTTTTCATCTTTTCAACTACGTATATATAAGTTATGTCTGAAAGCAAAGGAGATTTGACCATCATTTCTTGGTATCTACTTCTGCAACTTAGTCATCAGGCTAAGGTAACCAGTATCTTCACCGTGGGTCATTCCACATTTCATGAGTGAAATTTACTTCGATCTTTGGATCTAAACGAAGATGTCACATTGTTGTGCCATCACTTCAATTGAAGAACCATGGCTGCACAACTAAATGCTTTTCTTCCCTTCTAGTCCTTCATGTGTCAAACTGAAGTGGGATGCTATTTGATAGTAGAGTTGTAGTCAGGTAGGCCTCATTGTAATGGATACATTAAAGGGTGTCCTTCTAGTAGGTAACTTCGGTAGATAGATGGTCTTCTTGGGCACTTAGTTTGTGTTTGTCATGTATCAAAAGCACCAAAATAGTGGAGTTATGGTAGCGGCTGGAACTTTGTGCCAAACACTGAGGTGTCTGTCTTATGGTTGGTTTCATGCATTTGCAGGATATCTACTGGAATCAGCTCTTGTGGTACTGTGTAGACCATGAATCCTATCAGGGTTGTGCGCTCCCTGAGAAACAAGAATTTGTAGATGATTTTGTTAACTGCATTCCAGAAAATGTTCAACCTACTGATGCTGGATGCTGTGAAGAATCCTTTCAGAATGAGATTCCAAAACCAGTTGTAGATGAGTCTGAATGGTCTGATGGTTGGCGTTGAAATTAGGGGAGTAAAATGGCAAGATTATGGTTGAAAACATCAGATATTTATACAGCACATTGGATGGCAATGATGGCATATATTTCGATGTTTTCAGTTTATATAAACGCCATGTAAGTAGGGGTTAAATGCCAGAATGGTTTTTATATATTCCTTCACGACATGAACAGATGATTCGACACGACTTTGATATTATTATAAACAATTGCTGTATGGAGCAACGTGATATGTGGTCAGAAAGAGAACGACTGTCTCAGTATTAGGCAGTATCTAACAATTACAACTTTTCAGCAAAGCTTATACCTTACCTATGCGAGAAAAGGCGTTGAAGGCTTGGTCATGGCATTTTTGCGGTGATAAGAAGGTATGTGTTGCAGCGTTGAAGGCTAGGTCATGACATTTATGAGGTGATAAGGTGATTTAGTAGTGTATGTGTTGCAGATGATAAAAGAAAACGTTACCAATCCATAATTTCATAGCTTCTTCAAGTTAAATTGGTTTCTGTATTGAGTAAAAATTGTTTTTGCATACTCAGATAAAGAGAACTTGGAAGCTAATAAGCAAACAGAATCCCAGGAAGTTGGTTTCCTCCTCGGAACAAAACCTTGCCAAGAATCTGACGTCGTTTGCCTTTTGAAAAATAAAAATATTATGTTTGAAAACAAGGACAGATAATTAGTCAATCTGCAACTAAATGCGTTAACATAAACAAAATGGTAAGAAGTAATTCTTACCGCTAAAATATTTTCTAAAAATTGCTATTTAGTTATCTATGATATTATATTATATATTAATATTTTTAAAATGATGCTAGTGGTATCCCACATTTTAATAAAGTTAAAATTTTGGCACTTTCTATTATATGAATCTTTAATCTCTCTTATGTGATGTCACAATTAAATAATTTGAACTCATCATGATGTGATTTTAAAAATATTTAAAATATTAATCAAATATATAACTTTTATCTTAATATTTTAATATTTTACAAAAGGTCTAAGTAAACTCCTATTATTATTTCTGTACCCTATTTCAGTTGCAATTAATACTATTTTAGTAATGTTATAGTACAAATTAATGCTAGAGATAACAAAGAAAAACTTATTTACACCTTTTGTCAAACATTGAAGTGTGTATATCATAGTTTTGATCAAAAACAAAATTTATACAAACTTCAGTTTCATAAGCACTAAAGTTTTTCTAAAACTAGTGAAACAGTGAACAAGATAGGAATTATAGGTGGAAACAAGAACCAGAGAGCAAATATTGACCAAAACTACCAAGATCATAACTAAGGAGAGATCCTCTGGGAGTTGTAACTTTGATATCAAAAATGAAATTGTCATTGATCTTGTACTTATAAAGATGAGTAAGTTCCTTCATTCAAAAGGTATTACAAAAACTTTGCAAGGAACTCCAAATTCGGACATAAAATGAGGTAAAGCCAAAGTATTGTAGTTGAACTTCCACAATTCAACTCAAATTTACCGAATCCCTCGTGTCTAAGGTGTTTCCCACAAAGACAAAGTAAACTCACAAAATTCACTAAGCCAATATAATAGGATGGATAGCAATATGAAGAGAAAGATGCGTAAAGCTTTACAGCAAAATTGTCAACCTTTATATTACTTTCAATAGACAAAAGATACAAAAGCTCCAACTCTATCTAATTAAATGAAGCCTTTGCTCAAATAAGCTATTTATAGGCTTTTGGAGACTTGTTGGGCAAGAAAACAAGAAAGTCTACAAAAGGCTACTAGGTCATTAACTTAGTTTGTGGTTTACATCTCTAACCACTTTAGGTACTACTTTAATGGGTGGTTTACCACTTCTAAGTAAAAGCAACATGTGTAAAATGAAGACAAAATGCCTCACCCATGTTCTTTTCCATGTCCTCCCACTTCTTTGATGATTCATCCCACTAATTTTTCTACAACACTCATGATCTTCATCTAAAGGTGGAGGTTACCCAAGTTTTGAGCTAATTCGCACATGGTTTGACCAATGCGCACCCATGATCAAGTTCGTTCATCCTTGGCCCATCATTTGAGCATAATTTTGTCCCTAGTCCAACCAAAGACAATTTAGGCAAGTTTAACTCACCCTGCCCAATCCAATCAATGCCTTACAGTCCATCAAAGTTAGCTGAAGCTCAAACCATACTTGATCTTACTTGGTTCAGTTACCTTGGTTCCTTTGACATGCCTTCCTAATGCCTAATCCATGCTAGAAATTGGCTAAGGCTCACTAATGGCTAGCAAGAAGAGTCCTACAATGTTAAGGGGATGACATAAAGCCTCCATATTCCATTTCTTAAAAATCTTGGGTAGATGTTCTTGAAAAGAACTTTATCCTTCCGATTAATGATGACCAAGTGAATTTCAATATGAATAATGTATTAAAGAATCCGAAGGATAGTAGCTCATTTAGGATAATTGATGTGTTCGAATCTTCTAAAGAAAAAAAGGATGAAGAACAGATGACAACAAACATAGAGTTTGAAGAAGCTATGAAAGTCTTTGTTCGTGAAGCGAAAGAAGCAGAGGAGACGAAGGTGATTAAGGAAGAAAGAGAGCAACTCACCTTCTTACAGGAAAAACTTTTGGATTCGATGGAAGATTTAGGGAGTTTCGTTACTCCCTATTTTATTGACAGTTTGTTAATGAAAAGGACATTACTGAAATAAATTGGTTTTCTCAACTTTATCAATATTGTCCTTCTAATCATTTTGCAATTTGTAGCTTACTTACAGGCTACAAAACTGATGTTGAATGAGAAGGGTAGAAGCATGCCGCTTATAATTGATCCTTACTGAGTTTCTTATGATTCAAGGTCAAGCTAATGACCATAAATTAGCATGTTTGGTAGTTAGGTTTAAATTGTTGCATAGTTAGATTTGTTTCAAGTTTCAAAAATAAAATTTTAATGATTTGAAATGATCTAGGATTACTAACTCTCTTACTCTTTCTAAATCAATTATAAGACAAGAAAGCCAGCTCAACATCAAGCACATTTGGTCTCCATCTCTGACACCGTCACTACCTCAGTCACCTTGACGGTTTCATGTTCTAACCCTTTTCTTTCCATTTTTGTTAGTGTTTTCTTCTTATGTTTTTTGTATATTGTGTTTTATTTTCCCTGGTTTGTTTGTGTACCCTTCTCACATTGAGGACAATGTGTTGTTCAAATGTGGGGAGGGTTGTGTGTTTTTACCTTAAGTGTGAATTTTACATATTGTATGATAGTTTGCTCAGGTTGCATGATGTGAAGTTATGTGAATGCATTAATAACTAGGACTTAACAGGATAGATTTAGCCTTAAACATAGCCTTTTAGGTTGCGAAGATTTATTAGCTTGTGAAATTAGTAACTAAGTTACTGAGGGCTAAATATGCTTGTTAATTAGGATATGATGTTAGTTCATTCACCCTAGGAATTTGTCATACTCATTTATAATTTTAGGTTAATCAAATAATTGACATTATTAGTACATTTTCATGAGTTATTAGTACATTTTCATGAGAATGATTAGCTAAAGCAATAAGGTAGGCAAAATTTTATGTTAAAAAAAAGGTTGTATAATTTTAACTAAAATAACTATTTCGCTGGCCTTCGAGTTATAAATGGAGCTAGTAGCCAGTTGAGAATGTGATGTAGCTAAGTAACTGGATCGACATGTATCACAAATGTGTGCCTTCATATAAAAAGACTATAATGGCATTCCAACCAAGCAGCTTAATAACAACATAACTTAGTTGAGTAACCGGATCGACATTCATCACAAATGTTTGCCTCTGCTTAAAAAGACTAGGTTTATGTCCTCTTAAAGAAAAATCAACAAAAAAATAATGTTTTGAAATAAAAACCTACCGAATTTATTAGTAGCTTGATTTTTTTCATCAAAACCTACTGAGGAATAACTACACTTTTGTTTTGACTGAATGATTATTAATGTGTGTGTGCAAGTGATAGAGATGAATAGACTTAACATTAAAATTTTGATTAGTTTGTATATTTAGTCTAAAGCGCTTGGATGCAGATTTCGCTTGTTAATAAGTTAAAATGACTTGAAGGATTGTGTTTCTAATTAAATTTATTTCGCTAAGTTAAAGTCATTGTCTCATTACTGCATATGCGTGTTTTGTATTTTCTTGATTTGTTTGCTTAAGGACAAGCAAACGTTTAAGTGTAGGAATGTTGATAATTGTAAATTGCATCATGTTTTAGGGCATAGTTTGATATGTGTTTAGCTATTAATTCAATCATTTAGTACGTGTTTAGGTTAGAATTGTGTTAGTTTGTGGATTATTTGTGCTTTAAGTGTTTTATAGGTTACTACAATACTTTGAGCTTAAATATTATGTTTTTGAGGTACCTTGATGTGTTTGCTAGTGTTTTAAGGTCAAGATCGAAGAGCAGAGAAATTTTGGAGACATTCAGGCTGAAACAACAACCTACGATCTACTGTGACAGAAGCACTAGAGTTGGCCCACAATCGTGATAGTTGGCTTAGAAGTAGGCCTTCAGGTAGACGCATCGTCACTCCCAAACTTCGCGTTTTGAGGAATTTTTTGGACCTTTTGAACTCCAAAAAATCCCTAGTTTAACCCTAAACACAAAAGAACATAAATAGAACAAGAAGATCAGAAAGAAGGAGCTTTTGATCAGCCACCATAACAAAACCCTAAGGAGAGAACTTTGAGAGATCGAGAAAGAGAAGAAGGAAGAGAGAAAAGAAGGACAATGCAAACTTGACGTGCATCCCAGAATAAGAAGCTTTTCGAAGTCCCGGCTTCCCATCATCCATCCGAGTTCTGTTTCCTATATATTTCAATTATATTAGATTGTATAATTGAGATATATAGTTTGATGATTGAATTGAATTTATGATTGATGTTCTATACTCACCTTTGGAATATTATTTTTGATTTAATGAAATATGATTTTTTATGTGTTTATTGAATTAATTATGGTTTAATTCTGCACTTCATATCTTGATAATAAACTGAGAGGGTGAATCGAGAAAAAATGATTAAATTGGGCTAATGAGAGTTAGGTAATTTAATCATTAGCCCAATTTAATAGATTCATAATTAAATCAGGTTGGTAAATCTTGTGTAGAGAGATCACGTATAGGTTTCCAACTGTTTATTAGAGAACTTAAGGACTGATTAGGTCTCGTATAGGTTGTTAATTGAGAGATTAGAACTTCCTATAATCTGATTAAGGTTTATACTTTAGGGATCAATTATAACTTGAGAGAGAGTAATTGCCCCGAGGATCATCTAGAACTATTAATTCGATAAACCGTAATTGGTTAGGTTAGTATTACAGATAGATAATTTTCCCTTTCTCTCTTTTAGTTAACTCATTAGGTTGAATTATGGGTATGCTATCATAGTTGAACAAATCAATCAATTTCCATTATTTGTTATTCATTTTTAATCTAAAATTGTTAATCGTTGTTCGTTGATTGTTTTCGTTAAGTGTTAGTTGTTAATTATTGTTTTTGTTATTTGATTTGGTTTGTTTGACTTATTTAGTTCTCGTGTTTAAATTCATTTTCTGTTAAATTTCTATTTAATAGTTTCCGACCTTAGATTCTAGGATTAGATTAACCCTCCTCGTGGGATCGACACCTTAGGTAATACAAGAATGATCTGTATGCTTGCGGAATATCGAGAATATTAAAACTTACTTATATCAGAAAAACGTGATCAGAGTTACAATTCTTTTAAGGAATACAACTATAGAGACTTTGGGTGTTTCTAAAAGCCTTAGAGGTAGTAAGAGGTAGTCTTGGTGGTGGAATAAAAATGTAAAAGAAAATGTTAAGATTAAGAAGGCTGCCTATAAAGCTCTCTATTGGATAGAATGACAGAGGTAGAGAGTAGGTAATAGAGAAAGGTGTAAACTGGCAAAGAACGAGGCGAAGAAGATAAACTCACAAGTTAAAATTAGAGCTTACGAGAAACTATTGTTAGATTGAAAAAGAAAACATGCAATATTGGGTTAAACGGTGGATTTCAAAAACTTTTTTAGAAATCATAACATAGCGAAAGCATGATAACCAAATCAACATGTCAATCCATACATGATACGGTTATACGGATAATATTTAACATAAAGATAAGATGGTAGAAATATTACCGACTCCTTCGTTACAGCTTTAACTCCTCGCTGTGCTATCCTCTCCTTCTTCTTGTATCCAATCCTAGCTTTAGCCTTGCTTTTGAATCATTTCCTTTGTCAATCTATCTTCTCCTTGTTGTTGTATCCTCAACCAATTTGATTTACCTTTTGTTCTTCTTGGACAACTTCGTTAACAAAATTCTTTGGTGGGAAAGGAGAAGAAAATGTTTGAAGGAGCTTTTTCTTAGAAGAAACAAGGAAACAATGAGACTCTTCTCATACTAGGTTTCGTCCATGTATAGGTAAGAGGAAAGAGAGTGTCAAAACAATGCAAGAACCCTTTCTTATACACCACAGTTTCGGTTATGCTTGAAAAGAAAGAGGAAGAATAGCATCCAATGCATCACACCTTTCTTTAATCAAACATAAATAAGCCATTAAATGAGACTCTTCTCATTTTTTTAAGATGGCTATACGAAAAGACCAATAACCTAAAATTAATATGTCAATTTCGGTTTTGATGATGAAAGAAGGAAGATGGTCCATCCAATGTAACTCTTTCTTCTTTAATCAAATGAATGCTAAAAAGGTTCATTACATACCATCATTAAAAGACAACCATTAAACCATTTAATGGTAACATCATTACTCCATTTAATGGTGATAATGCATGATAAATACCATCTTTATATAGCAATTTAATGTCAAATGTGCAGCAACACATTTAACCCTAATGAAAACAAAAATTGCACCTTACTTTCTTTAAAAATTTTGTTTTAATTTAATTAATCAAATTAAATCAAAGTCTAGCCCATTTCTAAATATCCATTTGGGCTTCTAATTAACCATTAATTAGTACAAACCTAACATTCAACCATGGGCTTTAAAACCTCCATTTATATTTCTTACTTTGCTTGATAACCTTCTTTGAAGCCAAATGGGAAATCTTATTGGACTTAGGTAATTCAAGCTCCAGTAAGCCCAGAATTAATTCTAATTAATTTAATCTCATTAGAATTAATTCTAGCTTATTAACTAAATGTCATTCCACTAAAGACAATTAGTTGAACTTTTGAATTACTAAATATTATGAGAACACATATTTTCATGTCCAATTTCAAACCCTATTATGAACCTTATTATAGCCATCCGCACAACAAAAGATAAAATTACCATTTTGCCCTTATGTTGATTTTTCCTTCTAGATCTCCCGTTTTTCTCTATATGGTGATTAACACACAATATCTCATCTTGGTATTAAGACTTGATGGGTAGCTAGTCCATTAAACTACTAGCGCTAGTTTAATCACCAATCTCCTTAAAACATATAGAAGTGATGATATCACTAAAAATTCTTTATTTGAGTGAATGTTCCCTAATACATGTTTCAATTAATAATTCCAAATGCGGACACCGGATTAATACTTTGTAGAAATCCACTCCGATCATATTAAGAATTATAATGAAATACATATGAGTTCACTACTCATCAAGATTGTGGTCTATAATAAGTGAATGCTTAAGTTATATGTTTTAAGATTAAAGTAACAACCCACTTTATTCTTGAAAACATACTTGACTCCAAATTCATTTAATAGTGCCATTATCAATAGTTGACTACTATCATGATATGAAACTCATCATTTCCTTAAAGTAAACTATTTTACTTACATGGAGATAAATCGCAACACTACAGTCTAAACCATAATCAAGCGACCAACTTGATTATTCAACTGTGAATCAATTAA
>JAOSBM010000205.1:20110348-20122171 GCA_027568955.1 Erythroxylum tenue
GTGGATTTTCTGTTGATGCTTTTAAGCAACTACTATTATGATGCCATGTAAGGTTTAGTAGTTATCGATTGTAGTGCACCTTTATCGTAGGATATGTACCGGAATGACCTCCGGGCGTCCCGGTGCGTACTCTACGGTAAGGGGGCGCTACACGCTGGCTCAACTCCTTCTTCTCCTCACGTGACAAAATTGTGATCTTCGGGTATTACAGTTAGCGCCACTTCCACGCGAGGTAGTTCCGGATAGGGCCTTAATTGATCGTCATCCTCATTCAGTATCTTCCCTATCCTCAGATTCTTAATCTCGACTAAGTCCATACACTCCAGAAATATTTTGAACGTCTCTTCACCTTTTTCTTCATCATTTAATTCCTCCAATCTGTTATGTAAAGGTAAAGAGTTAGATTCAAATATAATCATGGACTCAGTACTTACCTTTGAGCTAAAAGATGTGTCCTTTTCGACTTTGAGCTCCTTCTCCACTTCTTCGACACAAACAATTCGTTGAGGGTTGACCTCAAAATTCTCAAGCTCCTCATCACTTTGTAAAGTTTCCAGACAAATGTCTATTGGGTACACCTCGGGTTGATACAGTTGCTCCTCTTCGCCTTGCGATTCTTGACGACTGAGCCTTATTGCCATCTGACCCATTTGGTCTTCCATGCTCTGTTGACTTGCTTTTGTCTCTTGTCAGAATTCTTGCAACTGTTGCTGCATATTCTGTTGAAATTGTCGCATATCCTGTTGAAATTGTAAATTATTAGTAGCAAGATTCTTAACAAGTTCTTCTAAAGATACACCTGAATCATGTTGGCTCTCCGAATCTTGGGTACTAGACCATATGTTTCTTGAAAATTGCCCTCCATCCTTCTAGAATTGTAGAATATTCTACTGCAATTGCAAAGTATTAGCTTTCACAATATTAATCAATTCTTCCAAAGATGGACCGAAGTCGTGATAGGAAGCTTCTAGTCTGTGTGAGAATTGTTGTACGTCCTGCAAACTATCATGGAAGTAATTCTGATGATTATCACATCCTTAACAAAATTTAGGTTGATCAGTCCAAACATTGTTATATGATTGAGGATATGAGTTATAAAAGAAATTAGTTCCATCCATATCAATTTTTTTGTTTTCAAACATGAAACAAAAAAATGAAAAGATCACAAAATAATAGAAAAGAAATCAATTACGAACAAATATATACAAAACACCAATTAAATTACAAACAAAAACTAAAACACCGCAGTCCCCGGCAACGACGCCAAATTTGACAGCGCGTTGTTACGCTAGTCAAAATAAAATAACTAGACCTACTACTATAGCAGTGGCGAGTCTAGGTCGATGCCACAGAGAGTGTGTGTAAAATTTATGAAATGAAATTAATCGATGTTTAGGTTTAACAGGGGGTTTTGTTTTTGAAAGAAGAAAACAAAATGAAAATAACAAATTAAAACAAATTAAAGAAAACATGTAAAAAATGATAAAAGTGGAGAATTCGTTAGGGAACCGATTCTTTGGTTCAATCTTGGCCTACATCCTAATTAAGCATATTTCATTAATTTGTTATTCTTTAACCTCTCCTAGCAACTATTAATCGTGGGTTAATAATTAACCTGTGTTTTCCCTTAGGTTTTGTTTAATCAAGATACGATCATTAATTAAACCTAACCACCGAATAACCTAGGATATGATCTCTAGATTTAATTAGGCAGTAGCATTACGAATTAAGAAAATCGATTAATCAAAGCAACAATCACATACAATGTGTCATTTAACCTAGGTCATGTTATCCCTAATGATTACGAATCATTAGTCGCTACGCATGAATTTCAACATAACAATTACGGATTATATCGAAATTCTAGCAATGGGTTTGCAATTAACGATTCAATGAACGCACTAAAATTATCTTTTCATAATACCCAATGGGTTCATACACAAATAACCGAACAATAATCGAATTAACCGAACAATAACAAAAATCTGATTATCCATACACAATGCCCAAATCAATTAACATAGGATAACACAATCAATTTCTAATGAGAGAAAGAAATAACAAAAGAATTAAAAAAACTACTTCACCCGAGTCGTCGATGTCAATGTCCCTTCCAAATTGGCTTCGGGACGTCTAGCTCTTTATAAGTCTTTCCCAAAAAAATGCTTCAGCCCCCATTCCAATCCCTAGCCGAAAACCCCTTTTTTTGCCGCTTACGCAACCCTCTCTTCATTATAGCTTCTCACTATTTACTGTAACTTGATGGGACGAATAAACCTTAAGGGTTTATTGTCCCAACACACTGTTTATTCCACGCACTAAGTCTACTCTCTTCTTCACGTCCAGCCACCAAGCCACAGCTCTTCTCCACCAAGCCGTAGCCCACGCTTCTCACTGTGCCAAAACTCCAACCTGCATAACATATCTCCTAGCTACTGTGCCTCCACTATTTATTGACGAGATGAATAAACATCCTTGCTCTCGTTTATTGTCCATGCCTAAAGCCTCGCAGAACCCTTGCTCCCATTCTTGGCCAAACGTCTGCATTTCATGCATAACGTTTGTATGAAATGCAGATGTTGTTTTCATTTCATAAAACGCATGGTCTGCGTTTAACGTCCCAACAGCTACCGTTTTGGTTGTGGAGTGTTATGGCCAAGTTGTGTTGTTTCATGCTCTTGTTTCCTTCTTGTTCCATTTTTCTTGTCTTTTATTTATTTATTTATTCTCTCTTCCTCCATGAAGACAAGCAAAAATAAATCTTCAAAAAATGACTCATGTATAGTGCTTTCGACTCACTTTAATTTCTTTGCTTCCAAATTGTACCTAAAATCATATATAAATTAAAGTTAGTATCTTAAGAATTTTCATATCATTAATCTCTAAGTGTAAATAATTAAATGTATCAATAATTAAACAAATATCAGCTTCATACTTTTACAACTCAAGAACTGCTCCCATCTGTAGCCACCATTATTACTAGGTAACATGTGTAGCATATTGCTTCAAATAGCTTTAGAAAAGCTACATTGAAAGAACAAATTTTTTCAATCCTCTACCTCCCTGTTGCATAGAAATCATAATCATCTTCACTTCCGTGCCATTGATTCTTAGTCTTAAGTCTATTCCTAATCGCTAGCCAAGAGATAAAGGACGCTTTGGGGCATAGAGACTATTTTTATATAAGGTTGAATCAAGGAACTTTCATAGTAGTGTTAGTGAACAATTTATGACAAGATTGATTTGTGTACTGACCATTCGAAGTCAGCGTCCATGTTATTGTGTCTTCACTTTGAGTTATCCTCAGTGTAAGAAAATGATCAACTAGGGACTCGAATCCCCTAAAACTACCTTACCAGGTCCCTTCCATAATCAGAGAGGAAACTCTAAGTTGTAAAGACATCCGATATCGAAGATGAGAGAATTCTATTGATTGCACCAAAAGATTGATGTCCAACCAATTGTCATAGAAAATCTAAGTCTTCTTGCCATTCCCAATTGCATACTTGATACAAGGATAGATGATAGTTCTAAATTTGATCATTTGTCTAATTATCTAAGAACCCTCCTTAAAGAAATCAGATATCCGAATGTTTGTACTCCTCAGATAAAATTCATGTAACCATTTTATCTAAATTGCTTTTTGGTATATTATGACTCTTCAAATCCTCTTGCACATTAAGACATTTTGCATTTCAGAGATACAGATAATAGCTAGTTTTCCAAACTTCTTAGCAATTATCACTTCAGACCATTTGATCCTCTCTTTTCTCGAGTCATCAAGTCTGCCAGACCATAGGAAGGATTTCATAATTTGATCCCTTTCCTAAATAGCCTTCTTAGGTAGAGTAATATAAGCAGTTCAGTGCATGTGCATACTACTGAGAACCAATATGATTAAAGTAAGTCTGGCAGCGTAAGATAAAAATCTATTTTGCCAAGCCAACACCTTGGATTTCATCATTTCAATGATAGTTAAGCAACGAGAAAACTTTGACTTACAAGTTGTAATAGGAATTCCCAAATAACTGAAAGGTAATGTACGAATACTTAGACCTATAAGATCACTAATGGTAGTAAAGTTTATCACATCTACTGAGTGATATATATGACTTTTATCCATATTTAATTTGAGACTAGACCATTGTGCAAACAAATTCAGAATATGCATCAACATTGTGATTAAATGAGAGTCAGCTCCACACAATAAGATCAAATCATCCGCATACATAAGATGAGTAAGGTTTACCTTCCTCTATCGATGATGAAATTTGAAACCTTCATTGCTGCTGATGAGTTTATTTGATAGCTTAAAGAGTCTTTCTATAGCAAAGGTAAATAGATAAAGGGATAAAGGGTCCCCTTGTCTTATTCCCTTAGCTTTTTTGAACCTCTTGGAAGGAACACTATTCACTAGGACACTGAAAGATAGAGATTAGATACATGTCATAATCCACATTATGAACTACTACGATAAATGTAAGGCTTGTCAATAAAACTTAATATAATCCCAGCTGAGGTTATCAAAGGCTTTGAAAACATCGATCTTTAATAAGCAGCTATTGATCTTCTTACCATAATTATAATCCTTGACCAGCTCCTAAATCAATAGAGCATCGTCTCCAATGGAACAGTCCAAGAGAAAAGCACTCTGTGCAATATCTACTATATTTGAAATAACCAATTTGATTCGATTATATCTTAAATATCACCTTGTAGATTGTGTTACAACATGAGATTGGACGGAAGTCACTCATGCTGGATGAATTCGATTTCTTGGGTACTATACAGATGTGTCAACAATTGAATTCTTGGAGCAATCTCGAAGACTCAAAAAATTCCAAAACAACTTTTGTAAATAGTAGACATGAGATGTCCTAGGCAGATTGGAAAAACATGGTAGTAAATCCATTTAGACTAGGGGACTTAGAGGGTTGCAAAGTGAAAGAGTTCTTTTTTTCACTTTGTGTGTAGTGATAGGTGACACCATAAGCTCTTTCATTCTTTGATCTAGCTGAAAATTAAAAAGCAACTGAAGATTAGAACTTGGAGAAAAGGTCAAGGTAGTACCCATTATTTTTAGGAAATAATTTTTGGCTATTTCCAGTAGTCAGTTATTTTCAACATGCTCTTGTCCCCTATGATTTTGTAGCATAGATATGTTGTTGATGTTCCTTCTCACAAGTAAGGAAGAATGAAAAAAATTGATTGTTGGCATCCCCTTCCGTAAACCAGTTGAGCCTCACCTTTTATCTCATCACTGAGTTTTGAAACTGAAGAGTCTCTTGATACTGATGAAGACAAGTTCTTTCTTCCTGTTTGAATGCAATTTTTTATGGAGACAAATAATATTTATCTTGAGCTTGTCGAAGCTTCTCCTTAAGAAGCTAAATATTGAGATTCTTTTGCAACATGAAAGATTTTAGGACAGCTTTCATCAATCTAAGCTTGGTCATGAGTTGGTTAGAATTGTAACCTTCCACTTCAGATGCCCAATAGTTAGCAACTACTTCATAAAACCCCCTCCAAACTAGTGAGAGGATTAAAAAATTTGAAGGGAGAGCCTTTTAGGTTGATAGTAACAAGTAATTGAATTAAAACAAAGGAGTGATCAAAAGTCATATTCTCACCAAAAATGAACAAAAGAGTCATTGAAAAATTTCAACCATAGGGAATTGACAAGAGCACGAATAGGCATCCTTCGAAGCAACTACCATGTTAGTTCTAAGACTAAGTTAGAAGCCTTCTTGTATGATTGAGTTCCACCAAGTCTATATGCAATAGGAATGCAGATAATTCCTTTGTGTGCCCTGGATGTACATCTTGGCCACCCTCAATTTCTATTAAGGTTAGAGAGCAGTTGAAATCACCAACCACTAGCAAAGGAAGCTAAATTGTAGATTGGATACATTACAAGTCCCTCCATAGTTTATCTCATTGGAAGTTAAAATTAGACATACAGAAGGGAAACATGAAAGTTGGTAATGTTATTTTTCGATTGGCATTAAAGATGAAGCATCTAATATGTTTCTTCTATAACCTATACTGCCATCAGACAAGAGTTAAAAGGACAAATAATTTTTCCATTGAAATGAGAATTAATGTTGGAGAGCATCTCCTAATTAGCACCCAAAGAGCTTGATCCGCAAAGGGTATGAAGATTTTTTATTTTAGTTTCAAGTAAATCAATTAAAATAGGTTTCTTCTCTTTTACCAACTCCATCACAACTAGTTTTTTAAGAGGCTCATTCAACCCTCTAGTGTTCCATACCAGTATTGACATGTGAGGGGGAGTCCCCTATTGTTGTCTGTTTACTCTTTTTTCTCGCTGGTCTCCTTCAGGTAGTGTTTTTCAAAATTCTAGTGTCTTCTTGGTTAGCTGAATTTACAACAATTACATTAGGACTAGATGCTTCTGATGGTTCCTTTAATACATTCTCTACTACATAAGACTCTTGTGCAACTGGTTCATTAGTGATTAGGTGCACTAGGTGATGAGTAGTCCCTCTTTTTCACTGGTCTTCACCTGCCTAATATTAGCACTCATCTCAGGTTCCTTACTAGCATCTTCTATTAAACAAGTCTACTAAATCTCTATCTCAGATGTCATAACTGGCTGCGAAGTCACAGGCTTAGACTGTGCAATTATAGTATTGACTTGTTCAAGAGCAGGAGTAGCACTCTCAGTCTCCATAAGCTCATCATACTAGCCTGTTGTAAATGTCCTGCTAATCGGTCTCCATTTTTATATCATTTGAAGGCTTCCACGGGTATGTAATGGCAATCTTAGTCTATTCTAGCTTACTCAATTCACCCAAGGGTGCAATAAGAACTCTAAGTAATAAATTTTGGATGTTTGCCTATCCTTCCCTTACAAAGGTGAATTGTGGTTTAACATGAATTGAAGGATAAAACATGATTTGAGGGATTTAGTTGAGGGGTTGGGTGGTTGGATTGGTTTGTTTATTTAGTTGAATCGAATAGAGTCAAAAGGTTAGGTTTATTTTTGGGGTTAGGTTGTTCCATATTAGCGCGTTCTAATTGGTCCACGTAGACTAGCCTAGCCACATCACAACATCCATTAATTTTTTAATGGAGGTCAACTCTAGCAAATTTTTCTAGACAAGTTGAAACTAAAAAGACTTTTTTTTAAAATTCTAAACTATAGGGGTCTTAAAAAAATTACCTAAGTACAGGAGATGCTTTTATCTTTTACCCTTTTTATTTTTATAAATAAGAAAAAGCATCAAGGAATTAGCATTCATATCTTTTACTCTCAAGAGTGTTTGAGTTATATATTTTTCTCTACTCTATAGATATTATTAGATGCTGAATATTTGAATAGCTCGTATTTGGCTACTTCAAATTAAAATTTTTATAAGAATTGAATCAAATATGTTTCCACTTTTTATTTTTCATTTTTTTCTTTTAGAATTATTCAATTAAATAATTTGAACAAAAACTTTTTGTGTTTCTATAGTTTGATTATACTAGTTGATTTCCCTGCACCCTCAACCAAATTCTTTTGAATTGCTAGGACAAGCTTGGATTATCTCCCTAAATAACATTTAAAAAAATCCTCCAATAAGGCTTGGAAATTTTTTTAGCATCTCTTATTCCATTAAAAAAAATCCTCCAATAAGGCGCTCAAGCAACTCTGCAAAGGAAGTTTATAATCTCAACTGATGATTGAAGTTTTATAGACAAAAATTGGACTCTAGCACTACTTGGAAACTAAATATCCTAAGGTCAATAATAGAAGATACGGTGAAAGGTTTGTAAAGGGCATGGCAGTGCTAGCCGAAGGAGGTGCGAGAACAGGTTGAATCCGCGAAGTCGAAGTTTGTGCTACCGCACCAGTTGTCGGTGATGGACCGCTGATGCAGTGGACGAAGTCGGCTGAGGAACATCAGAAGCTGTGAAAGAGAAAACACTTTGTTTCTAAGACTCTACTCAAGCATGTGTATTAAATTCCCATTTTACTCTTTGACACCCACCACTTTAATTATCTATGACTTTGTAGATGTCCAAATCAGGTGATGTTAATTTTTGTAAGTTAGGTTATCGTCTAATTGGACCGCTTGCGTCCCCATGCAAAATGATGGCATGATATAAGCCAGAGAAATTCTTACCTTGAAACACTAAAATGACAAGTGTAAATCTTTCCTCATTTAGCTTGTTCTAGTTCACCAAAATAGGCCTTAAATCGAAGAGTTTACCCCATAGTGATAAAAACGTCCTCATATAAATTAGACCCTGATCTTTCCTTTAAATCCACACAACACTAAAGTTTACTGATAAGTAAATCTGCGTCTGACCCTGAAAGACATATTACCTAAAGGACTTCCGGTGACGCTTGTTAAGTGTCATAACATGGCTTCAAGATGCACCAACACAGGTATAGTGATAGTCCTGGTGGCCGTGATCTTTGTGAGAGCCACGGCTCAGTCAGGCTGCACCAGTGTCATCATCAGCCTGGCTCCATGCCTGAACTACGTTACTGGAGCCTCCTCAACCCCTACATCATCGTGCTGTTCACAACTAGCTAGTGTTGTTCGGTCACAGCCCAGATGTCTTTGTGATGTGCTAAGTGGTGGTGCCTCCTCTCTAGGTATTACTATCAACCAGACTCTAGCTCTGGCACTTCCTAGTGCCTGCACAGTGCAAACTCCACCAGTTAGTGAGTGCAAAGGTAAGACTGATACGTGTCCTGTCAAAAAATTGTTGCCATTAATTTGTACAAGATTTAGACTTTGATGTTTGAGCTTTTGGGCAGCTGTTCATGGGCCTGCAATGTCTCCTCAGGGTTCTTTAGATGGTTCTCCTAAAGGATTTCCAGGTGATTCCTCATGTTTCTTTATCTGGTTGCCAACAATCTTGTAAATAATTAGGGAAAAAGTGATGAAAGTTCTGATAAAATCTCCGTTAATGGCAGAAGGATCAAAAACAGTGCCAGGATCTGGTGGGACTGGGAGCTCTTCCAACGGCAACCAAGTTAATGCTCTTTGTATCCTGTTCATGGCAACGTTTGCATCAGCTTTTATCAGCTTTTGAGTTGCCTGCTTCAGCTTCCACATCCGGGATATCTATTATGTGTTGTATCAATGTCTAATGTATTGTTCCCTGAAGACTGTCATGCTTCAGTTTCATTCTCTGCAAGTTTGTATTAATTACTGTTTGCTTATTGTGCGTGTGGGAGTCTAGATTCGAGTTTATAAGTGAGCCATCGAGTGTTGCTCCGTACGAATGGCTGCCAAGAATATTTTCATATCTCTGTACTCGTCGTACTAAGTGAATGTATAAATATACGAGACAAGATTCTTTGTCTAATATTACTCTGTCTTATTCTGTCTTATAGAATCTCAGCCATTTATTTTGCGGGACTCACGCAGAATCTATGTGAGACCCACATAAATAAATAACTGAGAATTATTGGACACAATAAAATACCATAACATTGGACAGAGGATCTGGACTCTAAATATATAATAATGATATTGTCTCTCCTGTGGTACAAGCTTCGTGAGAAAGTGAAAGATGTCTATTGGTTGTTTGGCAAGTTTTACAATTTATATCCCTCAAATATCGCAAGTGGACAAGTTATGATTTGTAGTACATGAAGGGTTAATCCCACAAGAAAGGTGAACTAATATAATCCTAGGTTAACTAAGGCTAGGGAAATTAATAAAATCAAAATCAAAATTGCACAGAAAAGTAAATACGAGAAAATGATTATCAATAAATTAATTCGCAAGATTAACACAAAAAGAAATTGAAATCGAGCAACACAAACATCACAATAGAAATTAACCAAGAAGAGTTACCAAATTATGAGAGAGGGAATTTTTCCTATCATCAATGCTAATCTAGTCATTTATGTGTTGTTATGGTGTCGATTCTAGACTATCGTAGGATGGATTACTCTCTCTCGAGTTATAATCATTAAACCTTAAATCATAAACCCTAATTGAATTATGAATTTTGCAATCTCTCAATTAACAAAAAACCCACAACTGTAATTAAATCTTAAGCCCTCTAATAAACTACCGAGTGTCACACACGATCTCTCTCTGCACAATAATCGATATGATTAATCACGTTGTCTATTAGATCGTTTAACTCTCATTAATTCAACCTAATCATTTTTATTTAGTTCACCCTCTCGGTTTATTATCAACATATGCAAGTTCTACAATTAATCACAACACCTAATCAAAATAACACAAAAAGACTATATTAGCATTGAATCAAGGTAAAATCTTAAAAGAAAGTTATAACATCTTAATCAAACCCAAATCCATGAACATGTTTTTATTCATTAACATTCAAGGAAATAAAAACAAAGATGAAGAAATACACGTTGAATGGGGATCGGGACGCCTCGAGAAAGCAGCATCCGCAAAGACCCGCTTCTTTTTCCTCTCTTCCTCTTTCTCTCTCTTCTTCTTCTCTCCTTTTGGAATGTTCCCAAAATGGCAGATTGGGGGGGCTCTCTTTTATGTCCCTTATTTTTCTTCTTATAGTTTTTTTCTAATTAGGGAAACTCTAGGGCTTTTCCGTGCTCCAAAGGTCCGAAATGTTCCCAAAAAATGAAGTTCGGAAGGTCAGGGTGCGATGTCTATCGCACAAGCCATAGACCACAATCATGGGCTTGGGTTCGACTCTGGATCTTCTCCGAATCTCCTCCATTCTTCTATGTTTGCCCTAAAACATTAGCAAACACGTCACGGCACCTCAAAAACATAAAATTGAAACTCAAACGCGTGCTCTAACCTACAAAACATACAAAACACAACTACTTAACTAACTAACACAATTCAAAAATAAACATACACCAATCGATTAAATTTAACCACTAAACATATCCTAAACTACCCACAAAATATGATGTAATATACGACTATCAATGCCAAAATGAAGAAGACTCCACATAGCCACTCTAATGAAATTCCAGGAAGAGGTCTTGTTGTTGGTTGCATCTTACTCGCCAAAAAATACTTATTACTGTTGTTACTCCACAAGAAAAATTGCAGAAGTAGGAAACTGGGTGCTAAATTGACATTTTGTTTATTGACAAGCTTTGAATTTATACAATTGCATCAAACTGAAATTATTTTATTTTTGTCAATAAAATTTGAACTAATAAACTTAAATTTAAACTAAACTTGATTGATTAAAGAAGCAAAATATTATAGCCTTGAAAGAGTTTTACTATCAACACTCCCTCTCACTACTTTTGTTGCAAACTCCTATCTTAATTTTCAAATATTAAAATCTAGTTTTTGACAAAATCTTAGACATTAATGTACGTAAGTTGTTTTTGTGTGATACAATAAACAAGCAGAATCTCATTGTCCCTTTGAACTTCTCTAAATAAAATAATATTTAATCTTATCATGGAACACGTGATTGTTAGAAACTTGATTATCAACAAACAACTTAATTGCCTCACTTTGTTTGTCAAAATTTTTTTGTCATAAGGCTTGATTTAATGCAGCTAATGTAGCTACATATCTTGCCTCTACAATGGATTGAACCATACATCTTGCTTCTTTAAACTACATGAAAAAAAACTTAATCCAAGACTAAACATATATTAAGAAGTACTCCTCATATCCTCATATGATCTAGCCCAATTTCTGTCTGCAAAGTTATATAAAATTGATTTCTCTAATTTTAAATCAAACTCCATGATTAGAAGTACATTTGACATATCTTAGCTGTTGGGTACCGTTTCCGGAATCCAACTCTTGCTCTAAATCAAGGTAAACATACATACATAACTGAACTACTTAAATCTATCATTTCATTTCTTTAAGCAAC
>JAOSBM010000205.1:20124324-20141141 GCA_027568955.1 Erythroxylum tenue
TTATGGTCAAAAGAAGCAACCATGTTTATGAACTCAATCATACTGAACCTGTTTCGGGGAAACAGCCATAACTTTCTTTAGATATTTCAGATTGAGGTGTTCTTTGAATGGTTTGAAATAGGACACGAAGAGCTACAACTTTCATGAAGACTTCAAAGGCCAATTCTTTCATCTGAGGGGTCAAAAATAAAAGCAGATGATATGACGTCATTTTGAGACGAAGATGATGTCATCAGACGATTCAAGGTTGGAAAAATTGCCATAACTTTCCCTACAACTATTGGATTAAGGATTTCTTTATATTTTTTGAAAGAGACTTTCAATAGCTACAACTCTTATGAAGACCTCAAAGCCCAATTCTTTCATCTGAGGGGTCAAAAACAAAAGCAAACAATATGACGTCATTTTGAGACGAAGATGACATCAGACGATTCAAGGATGGGAAAATTGGCATAACTTTCCCTACAGATATTGGATTAAGGAGTTCTTTATATGGTTTGAAAGAGAATTTCAAAAGCTACAACTCTTATGAGGACTCAAAGCGAGATTCCATCATTTGAAGGGTAGAAAATGGAACATAAGGCGATAATAAATAGTAACTGAGACGGTCAAACTGAGACGCAAAAAGTCAAACTGAGACGGTCAAATTGAGACGAAAAAAGTCAAACATGAGACGATGCTAACGTCATACTAAGACGATGATCACGTCATTCTGAGACGGAAGCAAAATAAGACGGAACAAAAATGAGACGATGCTGACGTCATACTAAGATGATGATGACGTCTTTCTGAGACATAAGCAAAATGAGACGATCAAACTGAGATGTAAAAAGTCAAATATGAGACTAAGTCTAAGGCTGAAGCAATCAAAAGGGCATAACTTTCAAGTCATATGTCCAAAAATTTTCATACTATATACCGTTGGAAAGATAAAAGAAAGATCTACAACTTTCCAGAAGGAAACTTTGCTAAAATCTATTTATATCAATTCCAAATTTGCCCCTAAAGTCCAAATACGAATTTTCCTTTCATACACCAACATATTGCCCATAATTCTTAACTTCATGACAACTTTTGAGACTCTTAGAGAAAAAATTTAAATTCGATGTCTTCATACGAAATGTAGCCACATATCTCTATTTTAATCCAAATCAAGAATCATCTTGTTTGGACACCTAGATAAATCGTTGTGGCTAAAAGACTGAAGCATATTCAGTGCACATTTCCCAGATCATCTACCAATTTCTTCCAAAATCTTTCCTTAACATAACTCATACCAAGATCACCTTTTCTACTTCATTTACTCCTCATTCTCAACTTCATTTCAAATCAGTATCATCCCTAAAGAAAATTATAATCCATGATTAATCATGAACACTAATAACAGAACATACACACAAATACACATTTTTCATCAATTTACTACACAAATTCAACTTCACTTTTGCTTTCATTTCACTTATCACTTTCACCTTAATTCTTTCCATTTCGAAATCTCTCATCCACCAAAGACACCGTAGCAAATCATGAATCTATCCACTTTTCATTCTTTACTTTACTCTTGTCTATAAATTCTTGGTTCAAGAACTTTCATTTCCTTGTTCTTAACTCGTGACTAATCACCAAAATTTCCCATTCAATAGTTTTAAACTTTCACGAAAAGTTCGGGGTCCAACATTTATCACCTTTTTTACAACTTTAAAATATGAATCACTTGCATAATGCATAAACCTTGAAAGTAAACTTATAACAAACATGATGTTAGGTCTTGTTGTTGTGAAATCCTTTAAACCACCTACAATTTTTTTTCAACTCTCTCATCACTTTTGATCTTTCCTTAGTTTCAAATTTTGCATTAAAGGATTGCTAATTGACTTGCAATCCCATGTTGAATCTCTTTAAAGATGTCATTTACATAGTTTTGTTGCTTAACAAAAAATATTGATTGAGATTGCGAAATCTCCATTCCAAAGAAGTAGGATATTCCTTCTAAATATATCATTTCAGAGACCTTCATTATTTAATCTTTAAATTGCTACACCATAACTAAATTGTTGCTTTTCACCAACAAATCATCAACATATAGAAAAATAATTATAATATTGGCAAAAAATCTTCACATGGCAATAACAACAATAACAAAATTCAATAGAAATTCCATTGACGCGGAGTCTGGGGAAATCCAGTAGTATGCAACCTTACCCTTAGCTAGTAGAGAGGTTGTTTCCAAATCTTCACATATAGAGTTATTTTACTCAAGCCTCTTTTAACCCTTCAAGTTGTTCAATAAAGATCTCTTTATCCAAGTAACCATTCAAAAATGTTGAATTACTTCAAGTTGGTGAACTTCTCAGTTCTCTTACATCGAGATTCAAGAGATGAGATATATGTTTTGGTTATAATGTGAATAAAGAGGGTTAAGCATGAGCTATTTGAGAGAATGTTGCAAGATCATTTTAGCCTAGGATTAAAGCAATCAAGAGTTTTGTTGAGTGAATTAAAGCATTAGGTTATCTAGATTCAAAATATATTTTAGTTGATTAACCTCTAAATAGGGATTATATGTCTCAAGAGAGAATATAATTTAGGTTAGGAACTCTTACTGGTCCAAGAAGATATAATAATTCATTAATCAAAGGTGAAAGAGAATATAGTAAAGACAGTAGAACCTAACTTAAATCTAGTTAATTCAAAGTTTAGCATATTCTTGGTCATTGTTTTGTATTTATACTTAGATTTTTTATTTTATTTATTCATCCATCTATAAAGTTGATCCAACTTATTAAGTTTGTGGGTAGTAGATAGTTAACTGACAATTCTCGTGAGATTAAACCATACTCACTATTACTAACTATAGCTACATTGTGCACTTACAATAAAATAAAATAAAAAAAATTTTGTTACTATTACTGGGGATTAGGCATTAATATTTGAAAAATTGCAAACAAAATATACTATATTTTTGTTTTTATCTTCTTTTCATTTTAGTTTTATTATTTTTTATCAATCTATATTTTATTCATTCTCTTTTGTAGATCATTTATTACATATGTAGTTCTGATGATATGGGAAATGTTATTAAGTTGATAAAACATTGCATATAAGAAAAAGACTTTAAAGGAGAACAGAAGCTAAGGAAGTAAAGATGACTACAAAGAACATGAGATCATTGAAGGACTTTGTCGTATCAAATACCTAAGGCATTAGCTTAGGCATTCAAAGGCCTAGCATTAAAGGTGCTAACTTCCAACTATAACCCTCCCTACTATCTATGGTGTAGTAAAATCAATTTAGAGATTCACCATTTGAAGACCCTAACATGTATCTATCAATGTTTTTAGAGTACTATGGCATGTTAAAGTTGAATGGTGTGTCTCTTAATGCAATCAAGTTGTAGTTATTCCTTTTCTCTCTAAAAGATAAAGTTAGGGCATAATTATAAATCCTAACAAGGTCAACCACTACTTAGGATCAACTCTCTTACTCGTTTTTAGAAAATTAGTTCCCTTTAGACAAGACTACATAGATAAGGAACCGAATCACCTCCTTTGCTCAAAGGAAAGATAAGCCATTATATAAGGCATTAGAGAGAAATAATTAGTTATTGAGATTTTGTCCCCATTATACTTTAAAGAAGTGGCTAATAGTTTAGACCTTCTACATTAGAATGACCTACATCATGAAGATTTTTATAGATATTGCTATTAGTGGAGCCTTAATGAACAAGACAATGGATGAAGCGTACAATCTCACAAAGAAAATAGCTCAAAACCATTATTAATGGCCAAATGAGAGGGTCATTCCTAAGAAGATTTTAGGTAAACATGATCTAGATCCTTTAAATCTTCTTTCTATTAAAGTGGGCGTCTTTCCCAAAATTTTGATATTATGAATGTTAATAATGTCGATGCTACTAACGTAGTTTATGAAATTTGTAGATCTCTGAGACATTTAGCTAGAAATGTTTAGTTGGGGAACTTGTTTGTAAATGATCCCTCTTTGGAATGGATTAACTTTATTAGCAAAACACCTATAATTATAGTTAAAGAAATCACTTTAATCTCTCTTTTGGATACAAGCTTATACCTCAGAATGAGCAATCACTTAATTTCTAGCCTAGACTATTCAACCCACACCTCATAAATCAACCTTAGAGTTGCTTTTAGAAAGCTTCTTTACCACTCAAACTAAGAAGAATGAAGAATTCAAAGAGGAGATTAGGAAGCTTCAATCTAAGGTGGACTTAATATATTACTTCTCTTGTTAGACCACCTAGTCATTTGCTTAGCAAACCTGAGAAACCTAAGGTATTAATGTAATGTTTTCATGTTAAAGGGTAATGAACTAATTTAGAACCCCAGGTTGGAAGTGGTTAAGAGTGAGGGAGACAAAGGAAGGAAGACATCTATTAGATAGGAAAAAGAATTTGAGAAAGAGGAAGGAAAGAGCCTAAGTACATTCCCCCTATATCCTATATGTCACTCATACCATTCCTTAAAGATTGTTTAAGGAAAAGTTAGCGAAGTTAAATAAGAAATTTAGGAAGTTTTTAAAAGTTATTTAAAAAATATACATTTATATTCCTTTTACTGATGCTTTAAAGCAAATACCTAATACCAAGTTTTAAAGAAGATTTTATCTATTAAGAGAAAGCTTGATGAATATGAAGTTAAGACCCAATTAAAGAGTACAAGGTTTTAACTTACAACATACAGCTTCTAAAGCTTAATGAACCTGGTAGCTTCTCTATCATATCTACTATTAGAGACATAAGCTTCAATCATTTTTTGAATGATCTAGGGGTAAGTGTTAACCTTATTTCCCTACCATTTTGTAAGAAGCTTGAAATGAGAAATCTTAAACCTATTACTACCTCTTTACAACTAGCAGACCACTCTTTTAAATGTCAAGTAGGTATACTAGAAGATGTGCCCATAGGAATTGATAAGTTTTTTATTCCTATAGACTTTATGGTATTAGAAATAGTTGAGGTTAGGTATATTATAGGATAACCTTTCTTGGCCACCTTTAAGGTCCTAGTTTATGTTCATGAAAGAAAGCTAACCTTGAGGGTTGAGGATAAGAAACTAGAACTCAAGAAATCTGAACCCCAAAATCCTATTAATGGTGAGTCTAGTAAGTGCCTCTATTCTAGTATACTAATAAAAATATATCTTGTATTACATACAACACAAAAGAACGCGATATAAAAGGGGTAGATTTAAGTTTTAAAGGAAATGAGTGCAAGGGGAAAATACATCGTAAAGGAACACGAAATATGTTTGACAATTGATTGTTCTATCAAGAAAAACAAAAAGAGTAAGTTGTAAGTGGATCTCGAGGAAACTTATACCCTACCAATAGGGTTCTGTTGGGTTAACATTGATGAAAAGGAATCAAGCTTATAACCTAAAACAAGCATTTATTAGTAGAAAACCTAACATTCTTTACCCTTAATATTTCTTAGATTCTAATATCTATAATTTTTTAGGTTGTTAGTTATTTGTTTTCTTAATTTCATGTTATTTTTTTACATTGACTTATTGAAATTTTATCATTAAGTGTTTAGGTATTGACTTTATTTTCTTTATTCGCATATCTATTAAAGGTTGATCTAACTTGTTACATTTATGGTTAGTGGATAGTTAAATGATAATACTTATAAAATCAACATGTACTTGTTAGTGTTAGCTACAACTACGTTGTGTGCTTACTATAAAACAAAAGAACATTACATGATGTTATTATGGCCAATAAAATGCCAACATAAACTTTATGGTTAAACTTATCAATTTTCACATTAGGAACATATGTGTAGCATATTCATCCCAACACCTTTTAGTTATGAATGTAAGGCTTGTAACTATATCACATTTCAAGTGTAGTGAGCAAATAAACTATGGTATTGACAGTTTTAGCTTATAACTTCTTAAATAGTTTGTTATTTAATAGCAAACACTTGGCCATCTTTATTATTATCCTACTCTTTCTTTCATTCACCAGGTTTTGTTGTGGAGCGTATGTTGTTGTCAACTGATTTTTAATATCTATATCTTCATTAAACTTATTGAACATGTTAGAAGTATATTCAATTACATTATCAAACTTAAATATCTTTATTTTGCAACCACTTTGATTCTTAATCTAATATTTGAATTTCTAAAACACCTTTTAAAAATTAGAATTCTATTCCAAAAATATATATCCAGTATATTTTGCTAAAAGATTCATCAATAAATATAATATCACACTTACTGCCATTTAAGGATTGAGTTCTCAATAGACCAAAGATATCTATATGAACAAGCTGAAGCTTTACTAGTGCTCTCTAGAATTTATTATGTAGAAACGATATTCTTGACTACTTTCCCAACTAATAGACTTCACAAACTCCAAGTCATTATTCAAAAATAGGTAGATCCTTTGTTAGCTTCTTCTTATCCATAAATGAAAGACTATAGTAATGAAAACTGTCCTGATCTCTTATATCAAAGCTAAGATTGTTCAACAAAGTTAGGATATGTATAAGAATTGGCATACACACAATCTAAAGAGAAGTTTTTTCCCTTCATTTTGATTGAAAATAATTCACCTCTAGTATGATCCAAACTCATACAAGGTTTACCTTTGAAAATTTAAAAAAATAATCTTTTTCTAAGAACTAAGTAATTCTCGATAAATTTTGGTCAATTTCAAGTACAAACAAAACATTATTAATGTGTCACATACATAAACTAGAGTTAATGGGATCATCTCCTTTGCCTCTAACTTTAATACAGTCTCCATTTCCATTTTTAAGTTCAAAAATATATGTTTGATCAAGCTCCTTAAACATTGACTTATCATAAGTCAACTGATTGGTGTAATCACTAAGAGTAAACTAAGCTTCTTTGGAATTACTGCCTGTAAAACAAGTTGCTACAAATAATTACTCCTCCTGTTGTTGTTCAGCTATCTGAGCTTGTTGCTTATTCTTACAAACCTTTTCCACAAGTCCTAACTGGTTAAAAGCATTATATGTAACATTAGGTATGAACCAATAAAAAATCAATATTGGTGTGTTGTCTTCGAGGAATGTTGACAAGGTTGGTACCTGCCTTTCCTTTATCCATCCTTATTATTATGATAATCTATCTTCTTCTTATTCTAATTATGCTTTTTATTTTTGTTTCTAGGTTGATTTTGTTCCTTATCTCTAGCTTGAAAGGCACCTTTAGTCTCCCATTTTTTCTCATAATTCTCTTTTGCTCTTGCTCTTACAAAGCACCAATTAATTATGGCAAGGTTATTTGACTAATGTCCTTTGAATCTTTAATAGATGAAAATTTTCCTTAAAAATTTTAGACAAACTCACAAACAGTTTTTATACTATCCTACATTCAGGTAGCTTTTCTTTCATAAGCATGATTTTGTTTACCACAGTCATCAACCTATCATAATACTCTTTTATGGTCTCATTTTTTTCATGTTTAAAATCATAAAATCTTTAATGAGATTTAACACTCACATCTACCTTATTCTATCATTTCCTTCATATAGTTCCTTCAATATATTGTTGAGCAAGTTTTATTAAGTTTCATATCTAATAATAAAACTTTAAATACACTGCAAGTATACGGGTCATATCTTGTAGTATAAGAGGTTATCGTTCCCACAAGGATTATGCAAGAGCTAACAATTTGAACCTAATTTTGTTTAAGGCATTCATAAATTGATTTTGAATAAAAGTAAAATTAGAAATTAAAACAATGAAACAAATGAAGCAAATAATCTAATAAACAATTGAGTTGCTAATAAATTTAGGGTTTCTATCAAGATTGAATACTTAGGACTTATTCTTTCCTTATTTTGTTTCCTTTAATCTTGTTGATCCAATTATGTTTTTGGTCCTAGATTTCCTAAGGTATTGATCACTTTATCTTAAGATCTAATCAATTAACCCTAATTGAATTCGAAATTTCTATATTTGCAATCCCTCATTTCACAGACCTATCCCTAACTTATTCAATTATATTTGAAGCAATCTATTAGATAATTAATTTCTCAAATAAGATCTCTCTTCGAATGATTTTTAATTTGATAATTAGGGGTCTTTTAAACTGCCAACTCGTATTGTATAATCAGCAATGATTACTTTTGAGTCACTCTCTCGATTTATTGTCAAGTATATGCATAAACAATTATCACAAACATTTAAATATGTATCAAATTCAATAATAATCAAAGTCACAAAATAATTCCAAAATAAATCCTAATTTGAATTTTGGAACTTCACAAACATGTTTAACATCAAAGAATTCATATTACACATAAAGGATAATGAAAGAACTAAATGAAAGGAATAAGAACTCTGTTAAGGTCTTTAGATATTCTTCTTTATCTCCCACTTTTGATTCACTTTTAATTGAGGTTGCTACTATTTTTTGTTGTTTTCACGTTCTTAAATAGTGCCTAAGGGTCTTGGGACAATGTCTAGGTTTTCCCTTTTTTTTTGGTTCTAAAAATACCCCCAATTCCTAAAATAGATGAGAAATTCACGTCTGGAAGTCCTGTGTCACGATCATGGCATATGAGTTACATTCGTGCTCCATGTTTCCTCCTCACTGTCACAATTGTGCCTTAAAGCCCCAGGCACACCTTTCATGATCGTGCAGCTTCCATCTTCCTTGTTCTTTAGTTACCTGATTTTCAACACTAATAAACATATCAAACACCTCATGAAACATAAAATTATGATTGAATTAATGCTCTAAACTACACAAGCACTTAGAATATAAACCAACACTCATAATAACACAATTCTAAGCCTATACTTACGATAATCATCTAATAAACACTTGAAAACACACTAAAACACCTAGGAAGACATAGTATGACTATACCTATCACATATTTCAAGCTTGTTTAGTTATTTCACAAGTCATAATTCTTAAGAAAACTTTGTATGTTCCTATTGAGTGAATACAGGTTTTGGCGTTATACCTCCTCTTTTTCTCATCCTTTTGATTTTGATTTATGTGATGGTTGTTTTTTTTATAAATTCATCTTCCAATACATCATTCCATAAATCAGTTGCTAGCAAGTACGACTTCATCCTCACTGCCCAAATCTGATAATTTTCTCTTGTAAAAACGAGAGATGTTGACATGAAGTTATCTCCATCCATTGTTGCACTACTTTGACTTGGAGTGTTTGATTTTTGGTTGAAAGTTTCTCATATATTCACTCGCGCACAATAAAGGTCCTCAAGAACGAAAGGATTCTAATATTAATTTTATTGGTAATGCACAAGAAAAATTGTAGAAGTAGGAATTTTGGTGCTAAATTAATATTAGCTTTTAAGTCATACATTCATATCAAATTGAAATTACATTATTTTTGCTAATAAATTTTGAACTAACAAACTTGGGTCTAAATTAAACATGACTGATTAAAAATATATATTACAAAATTCTCGAAGCTACAAAATCAACAACAAGCTGCACATATCAACAATTACTTACCTTCTGAGTGTTGCTATAAAACAATGAGATTCGAGTCACACACACATTTATATGACTTATGTTTTACTTAATGAGTAACTTAAATTGGTCTACAAATTGAAAATGAAAATGGTTAATATCATAAAAACTAACTATTGTATGTTAAGACTTTTTTTTTTGAATTGGAATTGAAAATACAATTTTTAATCCTATTTTAATTTGCTGATATTAAGCCAATTTCTATTGATTTCATGAAAGCATTTTTACAATCAAATTTAATTTTTTGAAAAAAAAATACTTAAGATATTTGGAGTTAGATCAAACTTGATACATAAATATAATTGTCAAACTTAATTTTAATTTATACAACGCATTATGATTATGATTTTTGTAATTTAGCACCAAGTTGGAATGGCATAAACTTGAAGTCTAATTTTCCTTTTTATGGACTTTGAGCTAGACCAAAAGTTGAGAAGAGGTGTATTCCAAATTAGGATTCATATTGTTAAGTAACTAAACGCTCCTTGCTTACGGTTAGTCCCTTTTCACGATTTAAAAAGTACTTTCTTAGATTTAAAAAGAAAAATATTAAACCTATAAAGATAATCATTCATGGTCGCAGTCGCATAATATAATAAAATAATATTATTTAGGAAGAAACCACACCATAGAAAGCATTCAAAATTTTATACTACACCAAGTCAGATTTTGGTCTTGGAAAACGATCTGTCACAAAGGTAAAGCTGCATGTGTATTTATGGTGTAATCGCAGATGGATTAAGCTACAACCCTGAAATTTAATTTCTAAAAATTAATACTTCTCCACCTTAAATAAAAATAGTAGTTTTTTGCTTTGCACCCAAAAGAGAGCACTGCACTTGGGTCTCTCAGATTATCCATATTTCCGTGATATACTAATATATCCCAATTAATGCTCTTCCTGATATGCTTTCTATACAGCAAGTCCTGAATCTCAACCAACTACTTAAATGTTTTGATAAGATATTAAGGGCACCGTTTTATTTATTGGATTTGGAGCAACCGAGGAGATGATGCTATCAACGAGAGCAAGTAGCCTCTTTAATTTTCTTCCGTTTGAATTTTCAACTTCCCCAACTCATGCTCTATATTCTTTTAACAAAACATTCCGTGGGATTCATAAACTTTTGGCTAGTTTATAAATTGCTGTCGTTCTGTCGCTAAGTTGGTTACCAACATCTATGTCCTACATACGAGCAACATCACACGTCCCCAAGTCTCTGGGTCTATACACTCTTAGCAACTACGCTATCCTCATTGCTTACAGACGATATCTAACGAGGTTAGGACGGGTAGCTCACCCACAAAATATCATTTTCCTTTGGTCGCTTCTTCCCTCTCCCTACAAGAGCCACTAACATTTCTCTATATTCCATCAAGATAGTTAAAACAGGATAGCTATAGGAGTTCAGAATCCTCAGACAAATCAAGAACCAACCTGAAAAATCTAATGCCAAAAGGAATGACTACAGTGGTTGTAGCCTTGGCATTGGCAACCATGCTGTGGCCAGCAACTACAGCTCATTCAGATTGTACAAAGATGTTAATCAGCATGTCCCCATGCCTTGATTACATTTCAGGGAACTCCACAACTCCTTCCTCGCAATGCTGCTCCCAGCTTACTGCTGTTTTTAGGCCATCACCACAGTGCTTATGTCAGGTTCTAAATGGTGGAGGCTCACCCCTGGGAATCAACATCAAGCTCTAGCCTTGCGTGGTGCTTGCAATGTTCAGACTCTATCAGTCAGTCACTGCAATGGTTTAAGTTAAACCAAATTAATTTTCTTTCCAATTCAGCCTTCTCTAAATATCCTTGTCAAAAACTGCTCCTTCAACTTGAAGGGATACCAGGAACCCTTCACACAGAACTGGAAAAACATCAAAATTAATAACAAACAGCCAAAATCCTGTCTTTAATAGGAATATATTCCAATGTACTGAAAATTTTCATTCTGATAATAATATACTGACTCGTAACATATGGATGAGGACGCTGCCTCTCCTAAAGAAACACCAGAGCCTCCAAGGGGATAACCGGTAAGCACTCCTTCAGGTATGGCATGCTTCAAAATTCATTTGTAAATTAGTCACTAAGAAAATCAAGAAGTATATTGTGAATAGTATACACCTATTTGCAATGAAACCGTTTAAATGTTACTGTTTGTATTTTATTCTCTGATCTAATCAACTCTAACACAGGGTCAGGATCAAAAAGTGTATCATCAACAGAAACGGATGGCGGATCAAATGCTCCATCAAGTTATCAATCCCTTTGCTTTCTTCCACCTTTTCACAGCATTATTCAGAATGTATTGATCCTCTAATCAGCAAATCCACAGCTCAGGACTGCTAAATTATTCCAATCCACAAATTCCACCTCCCACAAAAAATTTCATTTTGGGATACATACATACATACATACATAAATACATACATACATATATATATATATATATATATAATCGTAAAGTCTACGTAGCATCTTATTTTTTGTAGCATTATCAGAAATTGGTCTATTGCTCGTACTAGTCAAGATTCCTTGTTAGCCTCTTCCTTTCTTAATAAAAAGTTCATTTCAGGCCTTAGCATTAAAAGTCATAAACCACAATGGATTATAACACAAAGTGAAACAACAAATAAAGTGGACATAAAATAATTGAAAGACTGACCTGGATTCAGAGTTTTAACATTTCATAATCCAAAAAGAAAAAATTTTGTTACATAAAAATGGCTTAAAGGCTTCACTAAGCTTTGAACCCTAGTAGCCAAGAAGGCTTTTAACCTTCTATATATATATATATATGGTTAAGTCTACGTAACATCTTATTTTTTGTAGCATTATCAGAAATTGGTCTATTGTTCGTACTAGTCAAGATTCCTTGTTAGCCTCTTCCTTTCTTAATAAAAAGTTCGTTTAGGCGTTAGCATTAAAAGCACATAAACCACAATGGATTATAACACAAAGTGCAACAACAAATGAAGTTGACATAAATTAATTGAAAGACTGATCTGGATTCAGAGTTTTAACATTTCATAATCCAAAAAGAAAAAATTGTTACAATGTATGCTAGGCAAGAAAATAAAAATTCTGAATTTTGAAATCTTCCTAGATCTTTTTACAGAAAAGATACACAACATAGATCCCTGGGGGCATCATCACACCAACTTTTTGCTGCAAGCTCTGTACTAAATGACGCTTTCATCCTAGAGAAAAGAAAACATAAGTAGTGAGAAGATGTTGGCAACTAAACTAGAAAACAGGAAACCAACAACTAATTATGAATTTTGCTGCACATGCATCTGAGGTCATCATTTCTTCCATGATCTGAATCCACATTTGGCAGGTTGTAATTTTCATGATGTAGTTTCCATTTCCATACCTGTACCAGAATGTATGCAACTTTATATCCTATTTTGTATATGATAGGGCCACTAAACTATTAGCTAATGCATGTATAAAATGCAACAACTTGAAACATCTGTTAAAAAAACGTTTCGTTTAAGATAAAAAGTCTATATTTTCTAAAAAAACACAAAATTATTATAGTATACTGACAAAGGGACACAAATGATCACAGTCCCAAATTTTTCTTCATAAAATACCACTCCATTTATGGCTGGAAATTAAATCCAAACAATATCCTGCATTTTGAGCATAACTAGATGTTGACAGCTTTAACAGCTCTATTATTCTGTAAGACACAGAATCAGAAGCTTTTGTATACCACACTGTATAGATCTCTTTAGTAAGAGATACCTTGACAGCTGGAAAAGGAACACGAGTAATACATGACACTCAATATGAACATTGAAGTGACCACAACATAGTAAATACCTAGCCACAAGTTAAAGAAAGTTCTGAATTTAAAGCCTTGTACTAATAAGGCTAACATAACCACTGACAACACTAACAAATGACCAACTATCCAGGCCACAAGTTAAAGAAAGTTCTGAATTTAAAGCCCTGTACTAATAAGGCTAACATAACCACTGACAACACTAACAAATGACCAACTATCCAGGTGGACTATCTAAGCTCATATTTCCTCAAAAAATTTTGAACGAAGCATAAGAGCCAGGCTGCGGGCTATATAACATCATAAATGTCTAACTTTCATAGATCTTTAACTGTATCCTGCTTCATCACTAGTAAGCAGGTAAAAAGAGCATTCATAACCAAGTACATCTTGAAGTGGAAATGACGATAAGCTTGCTGCAGCCTAAATAGTTGGTATTCACTGACTTCAACTGTATTAAATTTCAGTAAACCTCCATTTCCCAGGAGGACTAGTTTATATTGGCAGAGATTTTAGTTCATGCATTGCACGGACAACACATTAAATGCCTAGATTTTCAAGTTCAGTAAGCACTGAAAAACAAACCACATTCTAACGTCACCAATTGAATTTGGTTACATAATGACTATTTATATAGGTCACCACTAGATGACCAACAAGGAGGAATTGCCACATCCATATTTACCCGACATCGCCTATATTGGCAATGCTGTTCATATGGTTAGAGGACAGGTGAAGACCTGGACTTGTTGATTATTAAACCCAAGGAAAGATACCAGATGAAAAGACATTGCTCAGGTCAAGAATGCCCCAAAACAGTTTTGGTCAACTATTCATTCCATTAATCATTCGATGTCAAATTTTGAGAATCATTGACAGGTAAGGATTTTATTGGCAACATTCAAAAACAATCCTACCTCAAAAGTCAAAACCACAAAGATCCTTTCCAGGCTGTTTATGGGTGTATATAATCGTTAATCTAATGTATTGAGGACAGTTATAACAAGGGGATGTTTTCAACAGCTCTAAAATTCAGCACAAATGTGAAAATATCAAATAAATACAAGAAACTATGTCATAATTTGTTAATTACAGTAATACATCACAACCAGATAGTGCATGAATCAGAGAATATGCTTAAACATATCTGCATAAATTGCACCCTGAAAGTAGAGATATGTAAACTTGTATACAAACCTTCAATAGTCTGGCAAAAATTCAGCCATGTGATCGTGCACGAACAAACTCTTCGAGTTTGTCCCACACCTCCAGTGCTGCAGCCCTGTCCTGATGTCTCTTGTTCTTGCTTATCTGCACTTTTAGACTTTCATTAAATTAGTTTGAAGTTAAACAAAGTATTTGGGGAAATGATGAAAGAATTCTATCAACAGGCAAAACCTAGTCATGGTCACAGTTAAACTAAGAAGTAGCTGAGGGAGGCAACTATTCTCACCGAAATAATCTTTACATTCCACTGTTTCACAGTCTTTGCAGACTCTACACTGTCATCTTCAAAACGCATGAAGAAACCAATAACTGCATAAAGAGTTCAGCAACAAAAATAATGAGCATCCAATTTTAATCTGATCTCAAATGGTAAGCACACAAAATATTACAAAGATTCAACAATCGCCTCTCAGCTCATCAATCTAAATTAAATCAATGCAACTATATTCACGAAATGCGCACAACAAAAAGAAACCACATTTTTAAAACCAAACAAGTCACCAACCAAACAAACCCGAAATGTCACTCACTTCTATTAAATATCTCCACATGATCCTTAAATGGCCAATCCTTGAACTGCCATTCTTTTCCCAACACAAAAACTGCCACAACTCGGTCCCAATCCTCAGCCTTGAGAGCAGAGGGCTTGTCCCTCACTTCATAAGCAGTCATCACCCTATTTCGATCAGTACTAAACTTCTTCTGCACAGTAACACATTCAGGTTTAGGCCCTTTCATCTGCTTCACCTTCATATCCGTTGGTATAAAAACCCCATCCTCCAAAAACTCCTTAACATTATAAATAGTGATTAAAGTCTGAAACGCACTTGGCACCAGAATTATAGGCACTCCCTCTCCAATCTTCCCTCCCTTAAAGTGCATCTTCGGCTTGGACATCGAATCATATCCCATGTCATCGCCATAACCAACCCCTCTATCATCAACGCCCATTAATCTACTTTTTGCCACCAACCCATCTTTCCTCTGCTGAGATTCAATTCTTTGTCTCTCCTCTTCGCTCTTCATCGAAGCCACCAGCACACTATAAAAATCCTTATTCTTACATTCCAACAACGAATCCCTATCTCTCAACGGCCGCTCAATTCCAGATATTAACGACATAAAATCCTCTTCTTTACCACTCACCGGCTCCACCACCGCACCTCCACCACGCACAACGTCGGCAAGGCAAGGATCCTCCGGACGATACTGGAAATCAACACCAGAAGAAGAGTTGAAATTGTTCTGCGGTTCTGGGTGTTGAGGGAGAGGAAAGACGATGGAGTCAGTGGAGGACACCTTGCCGGTGAGGTAATCGAGGAGGGGTTTGCGGTCGATGAAAGTGATGGCGGGAACGCCGCGGGAGAGGGCGTTTTGGAGGTAATCGGTGAACTTGAGGTCAGCATTGTGTAGGAAGAAAACTAGGGTTTCTAGCGTGTAGAGATTTCCCTGTTTGGAGCGATAAGCGGTCTTCATGGTGCGAGGGAATACGTAATCGTTGCCGAACCGGAATTCCTCCTTCACTGCAACGATTTTGTCCAGCTGGCCGTGGATCGTATAGTCGCGAAGTGCTGACAGCGGATCCATTGGACTCAGTCCGGCCGAAGTGAAAACACAAAAAATCTTCAAACACAGTCGTAGGATTATAGTTTAGCTTTTCGGGACCCGCACGAGTAGCCTAGTTGATTATCGGGAAGAAAAATGAGTCCAAGGTCTTGGGTTCGAGTCTCGGTAGTAACAGTGTGGGAGTTCATCCAATGTGATGATTCTTTATGCGCACCGAACACTGGGCCGCTTTTCTGAGAAGCTGACTAGAATCAGACCGTGATTTATCTCCCTCACACAATGTCGGGTTGGAGTGTGGGGCGCCTAGAGTGGACGTTCCAACTTTTAAGTCCAAAGTCCAAGCTTTTCGGGTTTCGATGTGACAGTAACAAGGCCGGACTGCTAGTAGGTTGCTTTTGTCGAGCTTCTTTTTTGACACTGGTTTTTGCCGATGAACGAATGGTAAATTGGTGAAAGAAAAAGTTTTAGGGGTGCTTGTTTTATAGGTATGAGAAATAAGGAATGAGAATAGAATAAAAATGGATGCTTGGTAGGGAAGTATGATCGGAGGGGTATGAATTTGATTACCCATTTTGAGATAATACTCCATTCCCTTCATAATTGGGAGGAATGAGATTGATTACTTTGTATATTACTCCATCTTAATTAATTAATTAATAACTTTAATTAATTAAGATAAAAGCTAATTAATTAAAATAATTACAAA
>JAOSBM010000205.1:20144922-20159201 GCA_027568955.1 Erythroxylum tenue
TCGAGGCCTTGAGCGATCCAAGATCTTATCTTGGCATCGCCTGGTTCCAAGATTTTGTGACTTGGAAACCTGGCCGAACGTTGTCGAGGCCGATTCCAGGACGTCGGGCCCCACAGTGGGCGCCAAATGGTTCAGCCTGATTCTGTTGAGGCTGGATGTTGCTGTTCGAATCCATTGTCTCGGTAGGATTGACGTGAAGAATACCTTCAAAACAATAAAGACACTCCGGGGGTTGGTTCCCGAAAGGCCCCTCCGACGCTCAAGTTAGTTTCTTTGTGAGGGTTTTTTGGCAACTGAGAGTAGAGAAAAGTAGGGTATGAGTCTCGTACCTCTATTATGGGGGAATAATACCTTATATATGAAGCAATTGCTAGGTTTAGGTCTTTACGTACGTCTTAGTATTTGCATGGGAGATTGTCACCTACGACTGGGCCGTCAACACCTGGACCTGGGATTGGGCCTTGTATGGCCGACCCAACCAGGCACTATTAGAGTAGATCGAGAGGCAACAAGCTTATGATAGATGCATGGAAGAGGTCTTGGTGTCGATGGCGAGACATCTTGGGATTGATGGTTCGATCTTAAGAAGACGATGACTACTAGTAATCACCCTTCCCTTATTATCTAGCCTAAAGATTGATTTTAGGTTTTTAATGAAAAGAAACTAGGATTTTGTTTTTGAGTTGTATTGGATAAATTCCTAAGCCTCCTTCTTCTTTAGGAGTATAAACATCACTCCATTTAACCGTAGCCATAAACTTCTTGTTTACTTCACCAAACAAAAGAAATGATATCATAATTCCTTAAGATTTGATCAATCTTCTAGGAAGATAGATATGTGAGGTATAGAAAATGTGTAATAAATTAAGTATATGGTTCATAAGTTAGACTCTACTAGCATAAGATAAAATTTTATTCCTTTAGGAACTTACCCTCCTTTGGTTCTTTTTAATCAATGGGATGACCTTTTTACATATTAGCCTTTTTTGGGATATTTGAATTCCTAAATATGAAAAATGGAGTTCCTTGATCTATAAAAGATAAGAAAGGAATATACTATAGCTTGCATTTGTTATGTTACTTGAACCCCCTTTTTTATACCTATGATTTTTCTAATTGGACTATTGAGAACTTCAATGCAGAGAGTGAATAAATAAACGAAAAGTGGATCCCCTTGCCTCAAGCCCTTAACACTTTAGTGATCTTTATAGGTTCTACACTAACCAAGATGAAAAAAGATATAGAGTTTATACATTTATCTATCCAATTATTGAATTGACTAGGAAAACCAAATGCCATCATAGTGTGTATGATAAATTTCCAATTGATGGAGTCAAAGGCCTTGTAGAAATCCACTTTAATAGCATAACTCTTTCAAGAATTCTTCCTAATATAATTCTTGAAGAGTTCTTGAGCAAGTAGAATGTAATTACTAATTGTCTTCTACTTCTAAAAGCTCCTTAAAAGGATGAATGATAGAGCTAAATATAACTTTATGTCTTAAGGCTAACAATTTAGCATGAATGATAGAGTTAAATATAATTTTGTCTTGAGGCTAACAATTTATCAACGATGTTATATAGAGCTAAATATAACTTTATGTCTTGAGGCTAACAATTTAGCAATGATCTTATAAATAGTATTACAATAAGAGATTAGCCTAAATTCCTTTAAAGAATCGGGATTAGGGGATTTAGGAATAAGACTAATAAAAGTCTTATTAAGCTCTTTAAGCATTTACCCTTATTGAAAAACTCCAAGATAGCTTCAATTAGTAAGCCTCCAAGATTATTGAAAGAAGAATACATTAAGACCATCTGGACCAAAATAATTGTTAGCATTTAGTTCAAATAAGGACTTCTCATCATCTGTCTTATTAAAAGGTGAAAGAAAGATAGATAGTTAGAGATGCTTACAAAACTAATATATTTTATGATTTGTGGAAAAGATGAGCAATCAAATGAAGATTCCAAGCTACTGGAGAAGTAATCAAATAATACTCCTAGTAATTCTTCTAAATATAAAACTATAATTTTAAAAGATGATTAAAGAGAGGTGATTCTATTTATTTTTTTCCTTGATAGGATAGAATTATAAAAGAAATACGAGTTTTAATTGCCTTCTGATAACCACTGGATCCTTAACATCTATTTAAGGATTGAGAAGTTACCTTTAAGAGCTCTAACGTATTTAGCGAGGATAGTTCTCTCTTTTTCATATTTTGAAGTGTTTAGAGGATCCATATATAATGAATGTTGGGCTTTTAATAAAGAAGCTTTAGTCACTATCATTGCTTGGTTGGTGTTCCCATATCTCTTGATATTAAGTCTCTTACGTTCTCCCTTCACAATATTCAATTTCCTACAGGAGATGAGTGATTTAAAACCCTAAAATTTTTGCCTTAGTCCATTCCTAATAGCATTTTTCAAACACCTTGTGATTAGCCAAAAATTTGTTAAACCTAAAGGGGGAACTCCTCTAGTTTCTCACTATGATATTTAGAATTCCAATAGGGGAGTGATATAAGAAGAGAGAATAACCAAATTTAGCTTTGCTTCCTTAGAAAATAGTGACCCATATATTGTTTAATGGAACTTTAGCTTTGCTTCCTTAGAAAGTAGTGACCCATTTATTGTTTAATGGAACTTTATAAAGCTTTTTCCGGAAGAAATAATGCCTTTGTTGTTTATTATTTCAAGTGTAGTATTAACCTTCCATTTTAAGATTTGTAAATTGCAATCAACTGATAGAATCATAAGATCATTGGAGAAATTTCTAATGCAAGTTGTCCCTTTTGCTTCTAAAAGATAAATAATACTATTAAAATCGCTAAAGATCACTTAAAGACTACTAGGAATTGGTTAGGTCTTTGATATTTTATCCCAAGGGAGCATCTTTCAAACACTAAGTTGTGAGCATAAACAAAGGTAACTTAAAAGATTATCCTCTCCCTCACTAAGATGACTACTAAATTGATCATCTGATCAATGGAAGAGGAGTGTAGTATATCAACTTTATCGGTAGTCAAAAGTAACAACAATTCTCCCATTATAGTGGGACTTATGAATAGTAATAGTTATCTATTGCCTTTTTAGAAAGGTTAACTAAGGAAATAGTAATAGTTATCCAGTGCCTTTTTAGAAAGCTTAGCTAAGTACATTTGTTTTCCTTTAACTTAGTTTCTAGAAAAACAATAAAAATAGACCTAGAATCAAGTAAATAATCACTCAAAAAAATTTTTTTGGGTAGTTTAACCCTCTAACATTCCATGCCAGAATAGTCATCAATTTGGGGTAGGGGAGTTAGAGTAGCGACCTTGATTTTCCTCTTTGATTTTCTCCTTATGACTATTATGTAACCTTTACCTAATTCATTAGTATCCTATATATTACTCTACTAGTCTTAAATTTCTTTACTTTAGTATTTGAATTGGGGTCACTTCATTAGGAAAGCATATAAAGATATGCTTTCTTACTGAGGAGAGGTTCTCGTCATGTAAACATTGTGAATTTTCTAGGCTTTGGATGTCTACACAATTATTCACAGAGCCCTCCCTAACGAATTGGGTGGCATTATGATTAGAATTGGTAACATTAATCCTTGGAACTTTAGAATCTAGAGTAGGTTCTTGATTGTTAGTAACAAATTTAGAGGCATCTTGCTGAGTAAGTTGTCTCGACTTTTCTTGTAAGTTAACACTAAATAGAGCTTCATCAACATTAGTAGTAGGAATTTCAAATGGTTTTAAATCACCAATATGGAATAATACTTTACCAGTAGGGATCCATATTTTTCCTTATTGAGATAAATTAGATCTCTACTAATATAAGACATTCACAACATCTTGGATTAGCTTTTCATTATCTCCAAACCTCATAATAGGAATTTGGTTTGGTAATTTCTATTGTATATCAACTATAACATAAATTCCAACACAATTTAACCTTTTTAAGTTTTTTGTATCTTCATCCACAGAGATTGGTTTCCAATGTAACTTAATAGGTAGCTTAACCCCTTATTAGTCCAATATTTTAAGGAGATTTTGTGGAGGTTTATCCATAAAGAAACATTCTTATACTATAGTCTATCAAGGATAATCTCTAAATTTTGATCCTTGTAAGAATAGGGGCTTTCTATTATTATACCATGGCCTATCAGAGATGATAAGTTGAGCATTAGCTTTAGTATCAAATTTGAAGAAGAGGTTCCCATCGTTAACCATTACCTCCTTTAACCCCCTATCTTTTTCTAGTGCAAAAGTGCACAAAATTCGTTGAAGGATAAGTTGGACATTTGCCAAGAAGAACCCAAAAGGAGTAGATTGAGACAAGTCACCTAGCACCTCTCCAAAAGAAGAGATTGAGGTATTGTTATTGTCATAAGCAAGAGGGACATGGATAGGAACAAATAAGTTGGTAGAACTAGAGTTATTCGAGGGAGAAGAAGGAGCTTGTAGGGATAGGAGAAGGGCGAGAGGGAATGCTAATAGGGTCCAAAGTAGTTTGGTTGAATTATAACAAGAGATTAGATATGTTGGCAAAAATGGAAAAGAAACAACAGATACAGTTGATCTAAAGTCTTTTGCCAAAAAAGGAAAGATGAGAAAATGAGTTTACAAAAAAAGGGGGCTACAGGAACAACGAACCAAAAGGACACAAAATGAGAGAGGGACCAAAATAGAGGAAGAAGGAGATGTACTATATGACAGTGAATCAAGAGAAGAGAGAACATGTATAGATACTTGGACGTAGATGGTAAACACTTGAAAATGGAGGAACCACATAGGAAGGAGAGCTTGCTTAACACTAAAGTTTTAAGTAGCCAAAAGAATCTACATCTAGTGGAAGCTTACGAGAGAGAAAGAGACAGTAGAAGCCAGACAAACATATGAACAGGAGAGAAGCATCTTGGTGGAATAACTAACAAGAAGGGATGGGAGTTAAAGAGAAAGAGGAGCATTTTTGGACAACTTTTTCTTTGGTAATAGAGAATTGAAAAGATTCTCCTTTAATACAAATTATATAATGTTGCTAGTAGGAGACTTTCAATTTGTTAAATTGTTCCTAATTTCCCATCTTATGAATAAGTGATTCAATATGGTATTGAACGAGAGATGAGAGACAAAAAACTTATGGGGCACTTAGTGTAATATCCTGCCTCCTAGCATTGTTAAGTAACTGTTAGATTGAGTTACATGAGTTATTTCATTTAATAATGTACAAGGTGCATTTCATTCACATACATAATATTCGTATACATATATGAATCATGATTTAGAGAACATTGCAAGATAGTATATGCACTCAATTCACATATTTAGGGGTATGGAACGAAAATGAATGTGATATGAATGTGCATTCCCAATGTTTTGCATTTTAATTTACCAATAACATGAATTGATGGATTATAATTAGTGAACTGGGAATTTATTGTTACAATTGGGTAATTGATGAGGTGATATGTGCATCTAGTCTAAAAAAAATGTTAAAGAGCAAGACAAATTAATATATGGGAATTTAAGTTGATTAGCCTATGAAATGGTGACATGAAGAATTAAAAGTAAGTGACAAATGGCTCAGTTAATTGGACGACAAGAGGATTGATTATATGAGGGACAAGTGAACCTTTAAATTTGTGACAAATGACATTTTATACTTGTGTCATGTGGAGCTTTAGAATGGTGACATATGTAGCCTTATAATTGGTGACATGTGTAGCCTTACAATTGGTGACATGTGTAGCCTTACAAATATTGACATATGTAGGCTTAAAATGAGTGAAACGCAGGTTCTAAAGTAAGTGACACATGGGCCAATAGAATAGTAACATATGGATCAATAGAAGGATAACTTATGTACCAATAGAATGGTGACACATGGACCAATAAAATGGTAACACATGGATTAGTTTGACCTTCTTGAATTTTCTAGAGAAAATGGATAAAAAAAGTCAATAGAAGTGAGAGTAAAGGTCAACCGTAAGGTTAGAAGAGGGAGAAAAATGAAAATGAGAAGAGAAGGAGAAAAAAAGGGGAAGAGAAGAGGAGAAGGAAGAAATTATCAAGGTAAGTTGAAATTTTCAATTTCATCTTCCTATTTCGATCTGTTTTTCATAGCCTTAGAGCATGAATTTGAAGAAACTAAACGAATGGAAGTTGTAGATATAGGTCTTAACTTGACCTCTATGAAAGTGGCTTAACAAAATAGTGACTAACGCTCGAGGTATGCTTGTTCCCCTAATACTGCCTATGATAGACCCTGTGTAGGAACCTTGTATTATTTCCTAATTTTTGAGTACCTTAGAGTCCGAAATAGTAAAAGTATAAAATATGTAAAATGATTATTGATGTCTTATTAATGTTTTTGTGAAACGGTTTGGTTAGCAGATGTCTTGATAATGATTTATTGTGGTTTGAGTATTGGTTTCTAGTCTGTTTCTTACTAGAAGCAAGACATAATTTGGATAGAGATTATATTTTAAAGGGAGATGATGTTTGTGTAATCTTTAGATATAATAAGACTAATTGAAGTCTAGTTTCATGGGGCACAAGAATCATGGAATTTTGATCTTTGTAGAGAGAGTTATGATTAAAAGAAGACAGCTTGTTCATAAAGAAACGTTAGGAAGAAAAGGATGTAAACATTGCACATAAGGTTAGGTTAGCTTGATGTTTGAGGAGACATTGAGTTGAACCAGTAAGTGATTTATTGATCTATTGACATATGTTAGAATAACATTTATGATGATTGACCAGGGATGAATTTGGTTGTAGTATTGGTGTAAAATGTGTGTTGGGAATTTAATGAATGGATTGGTTATGTTCTGTTTTGATTTTGATGCTTCAAAGACAATAATTTGTGAACTACCAAGTGAATGATTTGAATTGGAATTGGAATTAAAGATGAATTGATGAGGAACTGAAGTATCTTTAAGGTGTAATTGAGGTATAATTGATGAATTATCATGAAGGTGTCAAAATTTGGAAGAAAAGTTGAAGGAAAGTGCAGGTGAACTTTCGGTTCACCCATCCCACGATTGTGGGAATTGTATTGGTCCCTTCCCATAATCATGGAAATGCTTAGTAGTGAGAAAGAATTGTGTTTTTTGTTTTGGTTGAATCATATAAGGATAAGGCACTATACATTGGTGTATTTGGACTTGATTGAAGCTTAAAATGAACTTAGTTTGATAAGTATTTGATAAGTTTAGGTTATTAATTGATGTTATAATTTAAGGAATGAATTGTTTGATATCAATGCATATGAAGTTAGGAAGTATGAGTTATTAATGGTATAAGGATGTCCCCTTGAATGCAAATGTGATTCAAAGGATAAGAACAGTGTAAATTATTTATAAATGAATGAGAATTGGGAAATTGTGTGAATATAAAGCATTAAAAAAGGATTGGTGATCGTTTGATTGATGAATTGAGAGTGATGAAAACTTACTTAAGGTATATACCTAATTTCAAACAAGTTATGTAAAAGTTATAATGAATGAATGATCAAGACTCGTGAATAAGGATACATACCCGGGATAGTCAATTGAGCATGCATTGAACATAATACATATACATGTGTAAGATTGAACACTTATTTGATTAAATAAGTTAGTAATGTGTAAATATGTGTGTATTGTATGATATAGAAGCATAAATTGACCGACAGCATCCAGATATTGCTGGATCGTCAAGGTAATAGCTAATCTGGAGTAAACTATGAGTAACCTAGATGTGTGATCTTAATTAGATATGTGCTTTCGTTTGAATTGTTTTTGTTTAATCTTTATGTCTATATATATTGAAATGATTTTCATATGATTGTGATATTGATAATTCCAGACAATTGATTGTCCGAGGAGTTCAATATTCGGGATTGTATTGGGAGTGTTAACTACGTGTATGTGAATGTGGGAAATAAATGCTCAACTGAATGTTAAATGCTAGACTTGGGTCCAATGAATGTGATAAATGACTTTATACACCGGATGAAAGTGATTGATAGCACATTATATGAAATGATGCATTTCATGAAATTGATATGCATGATTAGATAAAGGAGTTATGACCGGAGTGACCAAAGTGAAAAAGGAGCTTAAAGCTCAGAAATGGGCACACAGAGCCACAGACTCAATGATTAATGAGCCCGGTATCCACAATGGGTACGGGACAATATATGAAATGAGCCCGACATCCACAATGGGTATGGGATAACATCTTAAATGAGCTCAGTACCTGCAACAGATATGAGACAGTTAAATAAGCACTCGGTCACAACAAAAATAAAAATTAAAGTGGAGTCTCATGTGCATTGCTTATATATATCTTTACGTGTACCATGTAAATATTTGCAAAGAATGATTGAATTGAGTGGATATAATGATATGTCATATTTGTGTATATGTGGATGAAATGAATGATTAGATTATCCTGAAATGTTTATATTCATAATGGACTTGTTGGAATGTGACGTATATTGCGATTAGGTACTAAATTCTGAATGATGTGATATATGAGATTTGATTCTGAATGATAAGAGATACTGATTAAATTGTGTTATATACTTGCAATATTTATGTCTGTTTTGAGTGAGCACATCGATGATGGTTCACTCACTGAGTTCGCAAATTCATCAAAATTTCAACGTTGATTTTCAGGTTCAGAGGAGACCTAGCTAGTCTAGTTGAAGTAACTTCTGCATTTAGATATGCTCGGGATCAGTTGTACCTACAAATGTCTTAGTTATGTTTTATCAAGTATTGTATCTTTCAACTGTTGTATATTGTACATATAAATTTTGGAAATGTAATGACATTTGAGACTGTATATGTTTGTGAATAAAAATGGAACAACATGAATATTAGAATGTTTTATGTTACATGCGATGGATTAAAAAAGTAAAAATGAATTGATTTAACCGTCTTAACGTGCTGTTTTTGTAGAGTATGTTCCCGAATATCCTTCGATATGTCGGGTATATGCTCTATGGGAGTGGTATGTTATATTTTGGTATCAGAGCCTAGGTTTAGCATCTTACATGGGCATTTATCCCACTATATGTCAAGGTACGTGCATCTTGGACATGTCATAGCACGCAATGGCAATTGATCCCTAGTCTTAGTTGCATTTAAATAAGTCACACGCATGAACATTCATTAAGAGTATGAATTGTTAGAAACAATGAGAAGAATGATGACCTGTTAGGGTGTGAGAAAATGAAAATTTGTTAATACCGTGACATAGCAGATTTAGTAAAGATTGAAAATGGGCTGGAAAATAAAAGGGGGCAGTAAAAGTGTTGTATCGACCATTTGATTGAATAGTCATTACATAGATATGGGAGATCTTACATGATTTGGGAAGTTAGACCTAGATTCAATGAATTCGTATTCGTGGTTATATTGTCAAATATGGAATCAGTTTAAGCTGTGGTTGTACACATTTGAATTGATGTGAATGTGAAAACATTTTCATGGATTTGATTGAGAAAACTAGAGATGTAGGTGGAAATGATAAAATTTAAAGTGGAAAAACAAAGTTAAAAGAAAACCAAAATTTCTATTACTTTGAGAGGTTGAACTTGGAACTGAAATGGTTGTTTAGCTATCGTGTTAAGAGCTTATGATTTAGTATAAGGTTATATCATTGGATCTGATATTATAATTTTATGATGGTTACGTATTTTATATTTTTGAATTGATTGAGAACATATTTATGTAAGATGAAATAAATGATAACTAGAAGATGAAATAAATGATAGTGATATATGTAGAAATCCTCAAGGTTAAGTTGACTAGTTATTGTAAGTGTACACCCGATAATGTGGTTACCTTAACGAATGATGCTACTGAGCACATATGTATTACATGCTTGGATATTGTACAGGGAGTGATCTATGACATATTGAATGCTCTTAAGCACTAGTCCCCATAGGGAAAAAAATCTGAGATGACTCAGAGTAGTGCAGTGGAAGCGTGGATTTATGTGGATATACTGAAATGGTAACCACTAAGGATAGGTAACTTTTGTGTAGTCATAGGATACCCAAAAGTTATCCAGAATCAATTGAGATTCAGGTATCATCAGTCTGAGATATTAATTGGTGACCTTTTGAAAATAAATCTCTAGATAAGATGTAATGGGCTTAATGGTACATACCAAGGAATAAGAGTAAATGTGCATGCTTATTGCATCATCGAGCTTTAGTATATAGAATATTTTGATTATGTAAGATATGAGAGAAATTGATTTTGATGAAATATGATAAATGGTTGAAAAGCAATGATGAATATAGTTGACTGAGGAAGATTTCATGAACAATACAAGAAACTTTGGAAAGAAATTTTCTTTTTATAAAGACTTTCACTGAATTATATCATGTAGACCAAACGTTCCATTTTTAGGAATTGATGATTATTGAACATATCAAAGGTGAATATTGGAGTCAGATAGTTATAATATCAGGGACGAGGAGCCGAACATAATATAGAGATTGTATATTTTTTTTGTAAACTATCCAAATTAAGTTACTGAGTCTTTGAATTCGAGATGATGTTATTACTATTGCTTGACAGACTTGAAAACCTTGTATAGAGGATCAAACATATTAGTATTTGTTCATTTTTATGGGTTAAGTTGTTGGTTAATTCGAAATCGAAGACTAAAAAATGCTATAAAATATTCACATTATATGTCATGTGAAATGTATTACTAGAAACGAAACAGATGTGATCTCTGATTTTGTCAAATTAGCAATATGAGTTATGAACATTGATATATTGTCTTGTTTGGTGCTATTGTTAGATATTGATTGTTTTGTATGAATGGATATGTCCTGCTTAATGTTGAGATCTTTAAGTGCATGAATTGGACGGTATTATCCTTCAAAGATAGAATGTAAGTTGTTATTGTACAATGATACCTTCACATGTGACGAGCAACTATAGCTACCCGCTATAGATGATCAGAGACCAGAATTGAGATACTTGTCGTACTTGATATTATGAAATATTTAATGATTAGTAGATGTAATTGAGGTAGCTTTTGTTACAAAAATCAAGGTATGAGAAATGGAATGTAGTTGTATAGAAATTGCATATAAAAAACATTTACGTTAGATTTGCATTCTATAAATTACTTTTCTTATAATTGACTGTTCTATAATAGAAATTGGTGGAGACTTGCAAAGTTTAGATTAAGACTTGCAAAGTACAACTTGAGGTTTGTTTTTAAAAAGAAAATAAGTCCAGAATGTGTAGTTACTGTATGTGTAGTAAAACTTCTGAAAACATTGGCAATGATGTAGAATAAAAGAATATGATTATGAAACCAAGTGGTAGAAGGTGTTGAACACCCTTGTATTAGGACGAAGAGGGCCTAAGGACTGTTGATGACCCATAATTGATTCAAGATACGGTTGATAAGGTGAAAATGATCTGCAATGGGATTAAGGTAGCCTAGGAATGACAAAAAGAGTTACGCAGAACAACACAGGAGTGATATAGAGTGCCAGGTGGGAGATAAAATATTTTTGAAAGTGTCACACTAAGAGGAGTGCTGAGGTTCTTTAATAGGGCAAGAGGAACCTTAGGTATATTGGCCCTTATGAGATTACTGAGAAAGTGGATCTATTGGCTTACATATTGGTGCTACCACTAGGAAGAACTTAGATCCATATTGTATTTCATGTTGGTATGCATAGAAAGTACAGGTAAAATCTGAAGCATAATGCATTCAAAAGAAAATGTTATAGTGCCTACTCTACTTTCTTGGTTATAGATAGATGGGTGTGCCTATAAGGTAACAATGCCGTTGATATAGTTTGACACCACCAGTCTCCACAGTTTAATATCTTCGGATATCCACAGCACCATTATCCACACCTACAGAAATGTGTAGGATTAACATAGAAAGGAAACTTAACAGTCATAAATAAGAAATACAACATGACAACATGAATAATTGGTATTGATGAGCATTTGTATTGGTTGTAGTGATGAAATGTACTAATGTGCAATTGTATTGATAATTTGTACGAATGAGCATTGAATGTCAATATTTGGCTTATAAATGTGCATTTTCGTTATATGGATAATATATTGAGGCATATGCTACTAGCTCAGAAAGTTGAGATTACGAGTAATTTGAGTTATATGGAGGAACCAGTAAAAATAGTTGGTTATCAGACTAAGCAGTTGAGGAATCAAGTAATTCCTTTACTAAAAGCTACTGAAGAAATCACTCGAGAGAAGAAGCAACTTGAGAGATTAAGGAAAACATGAGACAACATTACCGCCATTTGTTTGATCAGTCAAGTAAGAATTTCGAGGACAAAATTTTTTAACGGGGGAGAGTTGTAATATCCTGCCTCCTAAAATTGTTAAGAGATTAAACTTTTAGATTGAGTCACATGAGTTATTTCATTTAATAATTTATAAGGTGCATTTCATTCACAAGCATAATATTCGTATACACATATGAATCATGATTTAGAGAACATTGCAAGATAGTATATGCACTCAATTCATATATTCTGGAGTATGGAACGAAAATGAATGCGAAATGAATGTGCATTCCCAATGTTTTGAATTTTGATTTACCAATTACATGAATTGATGGATTATAATTAGTGAATTAGGAATTTATTGTTACAATTGAGCAATTGATGAGGTGATATGTGCATCTAGTCTAAGAAAAATGTTAAAGAGCAAGACCAAATGGTACGTGGGAATTTAAGTTGATTAGGCCTATGAAATGGTGACATGTGGCATTGGAAATAAGTTACAAATGGCTCGGTTAATTGCATGACAAGTGGCTTGAGTATATGAGGGACAAGTGGCCCTTTAAATTTGTGACAAATGGCACTTTAGACTTGTGACATGTCGAGCTTTAGAATGGTGACATATATAGCCTTACAATTGGTGACATTTGTAGCCTTACAATTAGTGACATGTGTAGGCTTAAAATTAGTGACATATGGGGACAAAAGTATGTGACACATGGACCAATAAAATAGTAACATATAGACCAATAGAAGGATAACTTATGTACCAATAGAATGGTGACACATGGACCAATGGAATGGTAACACATGGATTAGTTTGACCTTCTTGAATTTTCTAGAGAAAATGGATAAAAAAGTCAATAGAAGTGAGAGTGAAGGTCAACCGTAAGGTTAGAAGAGGGAGAAAAACAAAAATGAGAAGAGAAGGAGAGAAAAAGGGGAAGAGAAGAGGAGAAGGAAAGAAGTTATCAAGGTAAGTTGAAATTCTAGTTTCAATTTCATCTTTCTTTTTCGATCTATTTTTCATACTCTTAAAGCACGAATTTGAAGAAACTCAAAGAATGAAAGTTGTAGATATAGGCCTTAACTTGACCTCTGTGAAAGTGGCTTAACAAAATAGTGACTAGCTCGAGATATGCTTGTTCCCCTAATACTGCCTATGGTAGACCCTTGTGTAGGAACCTTGTATTATTTCCTGAATTTTTAGGACCTTAGAGTTCGAATTAGTGAAAGTATAAAACATAAAAAATGATTATTGATGTCTTATTAATGTTTTCGTGAAACAGTTTGGTTAGGAGATGTCTTGATAATGATTTATTGTGGTTTGAGTATTGGTTTCCAGTCTATTTCTTACCAAAAACAGGACAGAATTTGGATGGAGATTATATTTTAAAGGGAGATGTTGTTTATGTAATCTTTCGATATAATAAGACTAGTTGAAGTCTGGTTTCAGGGGGAATAAGAATCATAGAATTTGGATCTTTGTAGAGAGAGTTATGACTAAAAGAAGACAGCTTGTTCATAAAGAGACATTAGGAAGGAAAGGATGTAAACATTGCACATAAGGTTAGGTTAGCTTGATGTTTGAGGAGACATTGAGTTGAACTAGTAAGTGATTTGTTGACCTATTGACATATGTTAGAATAACATTTATGATGATTGACCCGGGATGAATTTGGTTGTAGTATTGGTGTCAAATGTGTGTTGGGAATTTAATGAATGTATTGGTTATGTTCTGTTTTGATTTTGATGCTTCAAAGACCATAATTTGTGAACTACCAAATGAATTATTTGAATTGGAATTGGAATTAAAGATGAATTGATGAGGAATTGAAGTATCTTTAAGGTGTAATTGAGGTATAATTGATGAATGACCGCGCGTCGTAACGCTAATCAAAATTAAAATAAATCCAACTTCCTGCAACTCAAATTAATGTAGTAGTGGAAAGTCGGGATCGTTCCCACGAGGAATTCAGACGTTAGTAGTTACGCAATAAA
>JAOSBM010000205.1:20171297-20195758 GCA_027568955.1 Erythroxylum tenue
AAATTGGATAAGTTGTTGATACCTATCTTTCTTCCTAGATTTCCAGATTTATCATTTGTTAATTTCCCGGTTTAGTGAACTTTTTTCTTTGTCAATGATGGCTTAGTTTTGGCTTAAAAAAGGAGAAGCGACAGAGACTCGCGAGATTGGCCAATTTTTAAGCAAAAACGTCCTCGTTTTTATCTTGGACAGAATAAGACGTGCCAACGTTAGACAGAGGATCTGCTCTCCACCTTTGAAGGCCCGAGGACGCTGGAATTCTATCGCAATGAATTTCCGGTCTCCGATTCTTATATACCACCCCACGTTGTCCTTAGATTTCGTTGACGTTGTCTTCTCGGTTTTATAATTGTGCCCATTTGTTATACGCTTTCACGCCAGTAAAGAAAGAGAGAATTTGTTGGAGGAATAGAACATCACCAAAAAATGGCTGCTTTGTTACTTCTTCGTCGAAAGCTCTCAACTTTTGCATTTTCTCGCGTTCTAGATGGTCAGAAATTTGAAGTTGTTTGTTCTTTATTTCTTGACTAATATATAGCGAATCATTTTTTATTTTACCGCTTTATTTGTTTTCTGGGTTCGAGTTTGTTCTTGTTTTTTAGTATATGCAAATGTCTCCTTTATTGCTTTTGAGTTCTGAACTCGATTATTTGGCATTTGTATTTGTGTATTTCTGGTGGAATGCCATTAGTTTTGGTGCGTTTTTGAAAGTAATGTTTATCTATGCGAATCTAATGGTATAAAGAGGAACTGATAGAACTCAAGAGCTCACGTATAGAAGATCTTGCTTGATGGGACTTATTTTCGGTTGGGTATATATATATATATATATATATATTTGGGCTTGTTACTGAATCTATTGGATAGCTGTTGTAATAACAAAGTATAGCTAAAATAAAATGGATTTCTATTACTATTTTTATTCTAATCATGTTAAGTTGTTGATTGCTCAATGCATTGCTGAAATTTATTTGAGCAATGCTGAAATTTATCAATGTTGCCACTTTTATTCTACTAAAGTAGATGCTTGCATGAGTTCTTTATAATTTTAAAGGATCTATGCTAATATTTAATTTACTGCTCGGATCTTTCTCATACCCTTCTCTCCTTTTTTTTTTTTTTTTACAGATAATGTAGAAGGATTTCGGTTGCATGTGGAATTGAACATAAAAGCTTTAGTTGGTGCTTACAGTTTGTCGAGACAATATAGCAACCTAAGCGGTGCTAAAAAAATTGATTTTACGGACTTGACGTAAGAAATTTGCTACTTCTATAGTAGAATTTAGTTTATTCCTGCATGAACCTTCACAAACTCTTCTTTTGTTCAACCAAAGCACTTCATTTCTGTAGTTTCTTAAGATGAAGCTACTTGACTAAGAGATATTTGAATGGATAAGTATGCTAGTTCTTTGTTCTCTTTTCCATTGTTTCTGGTAAATTTTTCTTTGTTTTTGCTTTTTTTTTTGTTCTATGAGTCCATTTTGATTTTCATTTTTGCAGTATATATACCCTTTTGGGACAAATTGAGTTTACTTTTAATTGATGTTTCAACTATATTGTTATTGATAAATATCACATCTTAAGTTACAGAGTGTTGATTACTATATTGTTACACTTTGTTAATTGGATTCTTGGAAAATCAGTTGTCCTCATACGTGGTACCCAAATGCTCGAAGAAAGAACCGTAAGGTCATCCTGCATGTAGGTCCAACAAATAGTGGGAAAACTTACCAGGCTTTGAAACGGCTTGAGTCAAGTCCTTCTGGTAAGTATGCTGTTGATATTTCGCAAGATTCTTTGTGGATGTTACTAAATGTACTTGAAGAAACAGAAATGGGAATGTAAACAAGCACTTAATATATTGGCTGATTACTTACATTTATCCATCACTTGTAGGCATATATTGTGGTCCTTTGAGGTTGTTGGCATGGGAGGTGGCAAAACGCTTGAACAAGGCAAAAGTTCCTTGTGATTTGATAACTGGACAAGAGAGAGATGAGGTTGATGGTGCAAAGCACAAGTCTGTGACTGTTGAAATGGCTGATGTGACCTTTAATTATAGTTGTGCTGTTGTTGATGAAATTCAGGTATATTGATATTTCAATTATATGATCAACCAAATGAACTTGAAGTAATACATGCATATATGGTGTGATGGGTATTTGGTTTCTTAAATAACATATGTTGGTCCTTTTCCTTTGTTGCCATGTTCTCAATGGGCCAGAAGATTATAAGATGTTAATCAGGCTCATGTTAGGATTATGGTATCTATCTTATCTTATATGAGGCTAATTAAGGCGGTATTTAACATGGTTTGTTGGGAAATGTTTTGTTGATTTAATTTTAGGAAAGTTTGTAATTTTACCATTTTAATATCCTTTGATGGAAATTTGTGATTATGTATTAGAGGGTTGCTCATTGAACATTGCTTTAGTTAAGTGGTGGAATATGAACATATTTATGAATACAGTGTTTTCATTTTCATTTTCTTCAGATGCTGGGATGTAAGACAAGAGGATTCTCATTTACACGAGCTCTCTTGGGAATCTCAGCTAATGAGCTGCACCTTTGTGGGGATCCAGCTGCCGTTCCTCTCATTGAGGAAATATTAAAAGTGACTAGTGATGATGTTGAGGTAACATTGTGTTTGGTTCATGGCTTGATCAAACTTTTTGTTTTGCTTTCTCAAGATGATTTAGATATTTCTCATTTACGCCAACTATTATCTTAGAACATTCATCAATAGCATTTACGCTAACTATTATCTTAGAACATTCATCAATATCTATGTGTGTGTGTGTGTGTGTGTGTTATGTCTGCGTAGGAGTGTATCATCCTATGTAGCACAGACACGGCAAAATAGAGCCGTGTCCGCGTGTCAGACACGTGTCCGTGTCGGACACCCACTGACACACGGTGGACACAGTTCGGACACGTCTAGAGACCGCTCGGACATTGCTTAATGGAATATATGCTCCATAGAATATATGCTCCATGTTTTTTGAGAGGGGCTTATAAAGTATCAAATATGTATGAACTATCAAGATGTTGGAAGTCTTGAAATACATCAATCAATATATAGTATATCATGAATTCTGAATTTTTTTCTTAATTTTAAAATTTATAATATATATATATGCCGTGTCCGTGTCTATAAAATTTTAGAAGTTGGTGTGTCCCCGTGTCCGTGTCCGTGTCGTGTCCCGTGTCCGTGTCCGTATCTGTGCTTCTATCATCTGTATCCTATCATTACTTGATGATCAACAAGGTGACATTGATAAAAGATGGAAAATTGCTGCAAATGACAGTTTATTGCAATCTTATCTTAATGATTTGAGTAACTTTGTTTTTCAACTTCTTTTTATTATCATTAAGGTAGTTTCATTGTAAAATTTGCTAACTTCTTTCCAGAATAAAATTTAATACATATCAAAACCTTTCTGAAATATTTTATGTTAAGGGTGCTTCTCTTACTCTTTCTGTGAAATAATTAGCTCCTGAGTTGGGTCCTCTGCCTTAGTTTCCCTTTGGTGGATCTTATAGTTCCTTGAATATGTTTAATGATAGAAGATTTATCTTTGTAAGGGATGCATGTTGAAATTTGACTACTATTTTGATAGAGTGTCAAAATTTTCCATCATAAATAGTGCAAAATGTTTTAAAATCCAATGGTTGTCGATGCAAAAGATTTTAGAGTTTACAAAAGAAGCAAAATAAGGCAAATCACTTCATCACAAGATTTGGTGGAACGAAGAGTTGGAGTTGAGGTGATATCAAAGGTAATAAGGTTGAGATTTACTTTATGCTAGACATTCCTTATTAGATAATAAGTAATAATAAGTTAGATATATTATCCTAGTTGTTTAAGACTTGAGTCTATTCAAGAATAAAAAAAATCATTATTATTATTTTGTATATTCTAGTTAAAAATTTCTTTATTACTAGAATAAGGGTTCTGAGAACTTATATGTGTGTGTGTGTGTACTCAGCCCTTCGATAAAGAAATCTTGAATTTTCTCTATAAACCTGAGTTTTTAGTTAGAAGGGGAATGCTTTATCTAAGAGTGATTCTTAGAATCTAGGAGTAACTACTAGTTTCGTACCTTCAATTGTTTATTTAATTCACCGAAAGTCCCAACACTTTTGGCCTGAATTTCCAGCATCCAATACCCTAAAACTCTAGCCATTCATACCTAAAATTTCAGCCATATCAAACTTAAAATTCCAGCCATATTAAACTTGAAATTCCAGTAACTAGATTGTATAAGAATTGTGAGCAACAACTAATTGATATCTAAACTACTCATCCTGCATCAGTTGCATATTTTTTTTGCAGAATACTAAACATTTGTTGGATGGTATCAATTACATTTTAGAGTTATCTCACCACTTTAAGATACTTTTGATCCTTTCTTGGAAACTATGCTGTATAGGTCCGTCATTACAACAGGCTTTCACCATTAATTCCGTTGAAGAAACCGCTTGGATCATTTCACAATATACACAAAGGTGACTGTATAGTGACCTTTTCTCGTCAAAAGATATACAAGCTGAAGGTTAGCAACTATTGCAACTTTTTCTCCCACATTTTTCTTTCCTTTCATTTTATTCTTCTCTTCCTCTTTTAGTTCTGTTGTTGCTTACATGATCTTTTCTTTTTTAAATTCAGAAATATAATGTTGCCTATGGAATATAAACCATATGTAAGTGTATGCAATATACACCTGTTGGGTATCTGTTCACTCCTTGATGCTCTAGATAAACATAATTAGAGCAAAATAAGCGATAGGTTGGTATTATTTTTATCAGACTGAAACTCGTTTTTAGTGATATTTAGATGATAATTGTATTATTTCATGAGACTAATCTCATAGGGTAATGTCTTAGTGACATTTGGATTATGTTTCACACATATCTCATCTTGAGCCTTCCACGTATGTGTTATCTTAGAATTGTTAATTAGGCTTGAAAACATATACACTGGATATTGATAAATCATTCACTTGGAAGAACTAGGTTATGTAAATTTGCAGTTATGTGAGATGGGGTTTTCTAAATGAGGAAATTAACCAAGATTATAATGGTATTAAAATAGTTGAGTATGTATATTTTCCCAAAAATTTTGAGGGATTTACTTTAATTTTGCTAGATGTTTTCCTTAAGAGTGTTGCAAGAAGTACTCTTCTATAGTGCTAAAAAAGGGACATGGTTTTGAAATGCAAAACATCTACCTTTGTATGAAATCTGTGTTTTTGCTAAATCTGAAAATACTACTTGTCTGGCCTACTAACTTTCTATGGAACTCTCCAACTTCTTTGCCGTTGCTAGAAAGAGATTGAAAATGGGGGAAAGCATCTCTGCTCTGTAGTGTATGGTTCGTTGCCACCGGAAACTCGAACTAGACAGGTTTGATTCCTTCTAACTTCAGAAAATGATTGCTTTTCACCATACGGTCAATTTCCTGGAATTGATCTCAATTTGATACCTGTCACTTAGACTAATGTGTGCTTTTCTTCAAAGGGAAATCTTTCTATCTGTGCATTTTATATGGGCCAATTGATCTTCTCTGTGCAAATATCTAACTGCAGCATTTGGATTCATGCTCTTATACTCGGTGGAAAACTTTGTAGTACTTTTTGTTAAATATTGTTCTGATTGATGATACCATTTTCTCGGGGGCTCAAAATATGAGTTTATTGTCTATATCCTTAATTTAATATATGTTTCATTAGTGTGGCTGAATTGACTTGTTCTTTAGAATTGCAGGCAACAATGTTTAATGATTCAAGCAGTGAATTTGACGTTCTTGTGGCTAGTGATGCCATTGGGATGGGTCTTAATCTGAATATTTCCAGGATCATATTTTCAACCATGCAAAAGTTCGATGGTAATGAGATGAGGGATCTGACTATAGCAGAAGTCAAACAAATTGCTGGTACATGATTAAGCATGCAACATAAAAGTTGGATTTTCACTCTCACTTAGCATTCCAACTCTTTTTTATTCTTTTTAATTTTTTCCCTCTTCTGATACTGGGACAGGGGTGGGGGGTGATTTCTCAATCCACCATGCCGTCTTTTTAGCTAGGGATGAATGTTTTCTACTATCTAAAAGTTGGAGATTGGTCATGCTTCATGGGATCAAATTTTTTTTCTGAGAAATAATTTGTTTTTTAACCTGTTTTTTGTGTGAGCATTTTGAATGTTTCTTGTATGCTTATGTTGCAGTGTTAAGTGACTAAATTTCTCATTATGCTATATACATAGGTATGAGAGTGAGTGTAATTGACAAAATCAATAGATGGATCATCAAGGCTAGACTTAAAGAAACTTATAGATATGTATCATTGGTAATATCTTTGTATCCTCTGAGCCATTAGATGGTTGCCTTCAGTTAACTATTTGTTAAGTTTAAGAAGTAATTCCTTTATTATTACTATGTTTCTTTTGTTTGGCCCTGTTTGCTTTGTTCATTGTTTTATAATTTTTTTCTCAAAGAAATTGATTCACTCTGAATGCTTCAAGTTTGGCTTGACTCTTTGTCATGATTTACTATATAACTAAACACCTATGACTTGGAAAGGATTTGTTGTACTTTCCTGAAGTTGCAACACTAGAGTCATTTTCACCAAGTTGTGCTTTTGAATTGATGGAAATTTAATGCTCTTATGTGCATGCATCAATTCTATCGGTCTACCCAAGTCTTTAAATACTTGCACCTATTTTTCTTTATTTGCTTTGAGAGCTAGAAATGCAGTCTTCAAGCTGAACAATTGTGAAAACACTTCTTTAGATGCTTTTTAAAATAGGCATGGCTATTGGACGCGACCTCGGCCCGAGTTGACTGGTCTCGACCTTGCCCGAGACCCGACAGTCAATTGCAAAACAATGTTATTTTGAAAGCTTTTTAAAAAAAATAACCCAGTCACGGCCCTGCTTGGCCCATTGCCATCCCTATTTTTAATTGATCATGGAGTTCCTCAAAAGATTGGGCAATTGGTGGCCATATTATAGCTATTTATGTCATGTTGTTGCGTTATCATTCATAATATCATCCAACAATGTGTTATGCATCTTATTTCCCTAATTTGTTACATCTTAATTCATTTGGGTTTGTTTGCTTTATATAACTAGTTTAGTGACCATGCAGGAAGAGCTGGAAGGTACGGATCTAAATTCCCAGATGGAGAAGTAACTTGTCTAAATGTAGATGATCTACCTTTGCTTCACACATCCTTGAATTCTCCATCTCCTATTTTAGAGGTGACTCAATCTGTGACTTTAGAATTGCGCAATTGTTGTTTTCATCATATTTTCAGTTTTTGTATTTCTTAACCCTTTTCATATTTATGCTGCAGCATGCTGGATTATTTCCTACCTTTGATCTCATGTATATGTATTCACGTTTACACCCAAGAAAAGGCCTTTATCATATATTGGTGGGTTGCTATAATGTAATTTCTTTATTGCTTATGTTTGTTTTATCTTTGAATAGATACTAATGGCTCATTCAGTAATGGGAGGTACCGACACATTTCAAACATCTGCAATTAGGTTTTCTCATTGTCAGGAAGTTTTAGTCGATCAAAGAAACTTTTTAAGCAAAAGGTTTACAATAGTAAACTGACATAAATAACAACCAATTTTCTTTTTAATTAAAATTCTAATTTTAAACAAAGACGGATAGGTATCTCCTTCAATCTGATTCTCATATAACCAGAAGCAAAAGAATTGGTGTCATTTCTCTTTTGACTGTTGGGGAGGGGGTATTTTACAACGTAGATTGAATAGACAAACACTATTCTTTTGTGTATAATTTTGCATTGAGTTATTCTGGTTTATCAAAGTGTTGAAAAATTATGATATTCTTGTAGTGGCTGTTGTTTGGACTAGTCAAACTTTTGCAAGGCCCTTGCACTTGGACAATAGTGGTACATATTAGCACTTTTTCCTCTACTATCTCAAAATGACTTCTTTTTTTCCTTTCCTGGTAGGAATATTTTCTAGAGAATGTCAAGCTGTCACAAAACTACTTTATTACGGATGGCGCGGAAATGTTGGTTTGTACTTTTAACATATTCCTCTTCTAACTCACAGGAAAGAGATGTAATTTTAGCAATATGGATTCTAATATTATCTTCCTTATTTCAAACAATTTAATATTTTCTTTCTTCATGCAATTTAATTTCCCTTTGAACTTGGTTTATATTAATTGTCGTTATCAGAAAGTTGCTGCTGTTATTGACGAAATGCCACTTTCCTTGCATGATAAGTACCTGTTTTGTATCAGGTGAAGTCTGTAACTCACATCAACATTCCAATTGTTGATGGTTTTTCTTAAGTACATCCTTTTAGATATTTTCTGGTATCTTGTATATTGTTTCTTGAGAAGTGTTCAATCAGAATTTAGGAGTAGCTCGGCCATATTGACGTCATTAACATTTTTGATGTGCAGTCCAGTTGATATGGATGACGATATTTCATCTCAAGGTTTGACGCAGGTGAATAGTATATCATTTGTTGATGTGTTTGTCAAAATAGTGTTGGGTTTTTCTTTTTCTTTTTGTCCTTTTTGGATTCAAGCGGTGTTGGATATACTAAAACTTTAATGTCTTTTCCTATTAGTTTGCTCAAAGTTATGCAAAGAAAGGCATTGTTCGACTGAAAGAAATATTTACACCTGGGACACTTAAGGTTCCACAAACAGCAAATGCCCTGAAAGAGCTTGAATCCATTCATAAGGTTAGACTTATTCAAACCAATTTTTTGACTAATGAGGACATCTTTTATCCAAATTATAGTAGTTGAACTGGATGGTTATGGATGATTGTGATTACAGAACCTTTGGGCTATTTAGTAAAGGAAGCACATGCTATGGATTTTTACCCCTAGCTATGTTAGTTTTGTTGGTATAGTTTGTGAAATTGGATGTCACCTCTTTCCTATGGGATGAAATATCATGATTATCATTTATGTTGAAACTGTGGAACCATAAACTATTGCATTTGTATCATATCAAATGTATGTCATACGAAATGATTGTGATGTAGGACAAATAGAAGAAGTACTAGTTAGTAGCTAAAACTCACAAAATTAGGTATTTGATCTTAGACTAGGATTTTAGGGTTTAATATCACTGAAATTTAGGTTAGAATTGCTGGAATTTAGTGAGTAACACAAAAATTGATGGTAGGAAACTAAGAATCACTCATAAGCATCACTTGTAGAAGAAAGCATCATGCCTTTTAGTTGAAAACTCAAGTTTGTAGAAAAATTTCAGAGCTGTTATTATAGAAAGGTTGAGTATATACTTTTATTGAGAAGTTCTTAGAACCATTGTTCGAGTAGGAAATGGTTGTTAATAAATTTAAATCCTTTTCTAATAAAAATTTTATAAATTTAAGTCCTAAATAATTAAAATAATATAGCTAAAATAAAACAACATATTTAAGTAACTACTACTTCTTATATAATAAGTAATCTTACATGATAATATAAATTAGCCTTATCTTTATTGTCAACTCAATTCTCATTCCTCATCCCACCAAATTAAAGCTTATAGTTGACTAATTTTCTTTGTTATTTCTTCTATAGACTTTAAGCTTTTTTGCATTAATTTTCTTTTGCTTGTTTGAAGTCTTCCTTGATGCAGAATGTGACAAATACTAATCATATAAGTCTAGATTCAACTTCCAAAATCCAAATTCTAAAAATTCAAGTACTTTCAGTTATAGGTCTTCCTTTCCACTTGACAAGAACTTGTTGATATCCTCCATCTATTGTGGCTACAATTTGTTCATCAAGAACATCTTCTATCTCCTTTTTAAGATGGTGAATGTTTGGAATTCTCACAACTATAGTAGGAGATAGTGTATCATCATATCCATGATAAATAGTGAAGTCCGCAATATTAAAGATAGGACTAATTCCCATGTCGCTTGGTAATTCCAAAACATAAGCATTAGTACTTATTTTCTTGATGATTTTATAAGATCCAACATTCCTAAATGAAGTTTCTTATATTTCCCTTTTGATAAATGCTCTAGATGAATCCTAGCCATCACCATATTCCCTTCACTGAATTCCTTTGGTCGATGATGTTGATCAGCATGTTCTATATAAGACAAGTTGTTGGTTATTATCTTTCATCATACTTCATCAAAGATGTGTCTCATGTGTTGTGTAGAACCTTTATTTTTTACACTAACTTGTGTTGTTTATGCTGGAGGAACTTGATCAATGGACTTCCTTGGTTGAACTCCTAAAACTATCTCAAAAGTGCTCTTACCGATAGATCTATTTATAGATGGCTGTATGCAAATTCTGCCGTAGGAAGAATTGGTTTCCAATTTTTAACATATCTCCAGCCAAACATCTTAACAAGTTGCCCAAGTTTATATTCACAACCTCCGTTTGTCTATTGGCTTGGGGATGGAAAACATTTGAAAATTGATGCTTACTATGCAATGTTTTTCATAAAATTCTCCAAAAATAACTTATAAACTTCACGTGACAAACATTCTCTTTAAAGAAGAGTTTACTAACATGGCCAACATCATAAGTCTTCAAACATGGATGCAATGACTCATCTTAGAAAACCTATCCACTATCACAAAAATAGAATCATAACCTCTTATAGTTTTAGGAATTTTTAAGATAAAATCTGTACTTATTTCTTGCCATAGTATGATGCACAAGCAATGGTGTCTATAATCTACAGTTTTTGTTTCTTTCCTTTAGCTAATTGACATGTCCGACATTGCCGTATTACCTTAGACACGTCCTACTCTAATGAGGGCCAATGAAAGTGTAGCTTCTGTTTGATATGAATGTAGATTTACCATATTATAATCCCTTAAATCTAGGGATTATAATTTCCTCATAATTGTATATAAATATTGTACAATCCTCATGATAAAATATAGAAAACATATTTTCAAGACTCAATTTGGTATTAGAGCCATTTAAGGTTCTAGTTACGGTAGTTTAGGGTTTTAGCCGCTGCTGTGAGCGTTGACCCATCTTACTCCAGTCTTTCGGTGTCCAAAGCAACACCACCATTAGGTTAAGAGAGTGCCGATCGGCCAGCAACCAAAGCGCTGCCGTCAGACGCCTCCTTAGGCGCCGCTACTTTGTCTTTGTGTCTCCGGCATGTGAGAGCTACGTGCCGCCTTCTAGGCCACTGTCGACAGCACTACTGTCACCATTGTGTTCGTCGGCGCCTCCTCTTTCTATTTTGACCCTTTTTGGTTCTAGGACTCACTGTTGTGACGTCACCCTCGAGTTATTTTTCCATTGAGTACTGTTCACGTGTTTTCTTCTAACTTCAATGTTGCTCTTCTTGTTTCCCTGTCTTCTCCATGGCTGAACTTGCCAAACGTAAGCTTCCAAAGAAGAATTTGGTCTCCTTTGTCTTTTCCGGGTCTCCTACCATTACCTCGGAGAAGTTATATGGAAAGAATTATTTAGATTGGTGTAATGTTGTAGAAATTTGGTTTTTGGGCCAAGGATTATTTGATCACCTCTCTAAGAAGGTCTCTGACATTGCTGCATCAGAGAACGAAGAGTGGGAAAGGGCTGACTATTAGCTTGTATCCTTGTTATGGCAATCCATTGAGATTAGATTGATGGTCCACTTCCACCCTTACAAAACATGTTATGATATTTTGAAGAAGGCAGAAACTATCTATGCTAATGACATACAAAGGCTTTATGAGATGGGCCGTAGTTTATCGTTACTTCAGATGACAGACACTGACTTACCTTCTTATTCGAACAAGGCGCAGTCTCTTTGTGATGAAATCAAACTAATGATGATGAGTGATGATGCACAAAAGATGTCAACAAAGCTAGATAATATGCTTATGGTGTTTATTGTCCACGGTCTTCATAAAGACTTTGAATCTGTTTGTAATCAAACCCTGACGAATCCTAATATTCCTACAGTGGAGGAACTCATTGATCTTTTAATTCGAGTTCAACCCTAACGAATCCTATTATTCCTATAGTGGAGGAACTCATTGATCGTTTAATTTGAGTTCCCTCGCCAAAGACTGATTCTCAAGCAGCTTTGGAGTCTTCTATTTTGGTGTCTAATTCATCTAGTTGAGGAAGTCAAGGTCGTGGTCGTAGAGGGGGTGGTCGCAGCAGCGGTGGTAGATGCAACTTCCATTGTTCCTATTGCAACCAAGATGGACACACTCAGGATCGTTGTTACTCCTTACATGGATTTCCAAACAAAACAACCAATATCGCTCAGTCTCCGGTAAATGTTGAACAAAAGATTGAGTCTGAGGAAGATCGTCTTTCTGCCAATGAATATAAGGAATTCCTTCAATTTAAGGCAACTCAACAGGCCCCTTCTTTGGCCACTGTATCGCATATGAGTAATTCTACCGTTTGCCTCTTCCATTTTGCTGGATCATGGATTTTAGACTCTGGTGCTTCTGATCACTTGGCTGGTAATCCCTCTCTTTTCACTAAACTGTCCCTACCTAAAACACCCCACAGTGTTACTCTTGCTTATGGATCTAAGAAACAAGCCATTGGCATTGGACAAGCTTCACCTATTCTAACTTTATCTTTAAATTCCGTTTTGTACCTGGCTGTCCCTTTAATTTAATCTTTATCAGTCTACTTACTCGCACTCTAAATTGTTCCATAACCTTTAATTCTAATTCCTTTCTTATACAGGATCAGAGTATAGGACAGACGATTGGAGTTGGATCTGAATCACGAGGTCTCTACTACCTACAACCTCATTCATCTACCATATGTGTTGTTTCAGAGTCTCCTGATCTTCTTCATCGTTGTCTAGGTCATCCAAGTCTAGAAAAATTAAAGCAAATGGTTCCGAAGCTTTCTTGTTTGAAGTCCTTGAAGTGTGAGTCATGTCAACTTGGAAAACATGTCTGGGTATCCTTTCCTAGTAGTGTCAGTAGTCAAACTATGTCTCCTTTTGGTCTCGTTCATTATGATGTTTGGGGTCCTAGTCATGTTACGTCTGTTTTAGGATATAGGTATTATGTTACCTTCATTGATGACTTTTCAAGATGTACTTGGTTAATTTTAATGAAAGATCGTTCTTAGTTATTTGATGCCTTCAAGACTTTTTGTTCAGAAATGAAGAACCAATTTGGAAAGACAATTCAGGTTTTGTGCAGTGATAATGCCAAAGAATACTTTTCTGCGTCATTCACGTCATTCCTAGCATCCCATGGCATCATACATCAACCCAGTTGTCCTCATATACCCCAACAAAATGGAGTGGCTAAACATAAACATCGTCATCTTATTGATACAGCTTGAACTCTATTAATAAATGCTAAAGTGCCTTTAAAATTTTGGAGTGATGCGATACATACCGCATGTTACTTAATCAATCGCATGCCATCTGCTATTTTGGGTAATAAGGTTCCTCATAGTATCTTGTTTCCTAGGGATCCTCTTTATGTTGTCCCCTTACGTCTGTTTGGTTCTACATGCTTTATTCATAATCTCTCTCCTGGATGAGACAAGTTGTCTGCTCGTGCTATTAAGTGTATCTTTCTTGGGTATTCTCGGGTTTAGAAAGGGTATCAGTGTCATTCCTCCAATGCAAGCCGTTTCTATATGACTGCAGATGTTACCTTCACAGCTATTACCTGTGCCTCTTCTTGACTCATCTTTGGATCCACAGTTACAGGCTGATCCTTCCTCACGTCGATTTGGTATTACTTGTGAGCTTACAGGCTGATCCTTCCTCACGTCGATTTGGTATTACTTGTGAGCGACGACAACCAGACACATTAGAGCTTCCTCTTTCAGTTGATACTCGTGATTTAGTTCCAACCCTAATCTCTTCTCCTGCTACGGTCCTACCTGATACTTCTGATGACCATCCTATTGCACTTCGTAAAGGTACACGCTCTACTCGTAATCCTCATCCCATTTATTACTTTCTGAGTTTCCACCGATTATCTCCTTCACACTATGCCTTTGTTTCTACTTTATCATCTATTACCATTCCTAAGACTGTTCAGGAAGCACTGTCCCATCCCCAATGGAGATAGGCTATGATTGATGAGATGGCAACCTTGGTGTCCAATCATACGTGGACACTTGTTTCACTTCCACCTAACAAACCTACAGTCAAATGCCGATGGATTTTTACTGTTAAAGTTGGTCCTGATGGACAGGTTGACCGATTGAAAGCCCGCCTAGTCGCAAAAGGATACACTCAGATCTATGGTTTGGATTACGGTGATACCTTCTCTCCTGTTGCTAAGATGGCATCTGTTCGTTTGTTCGTATCTATGGCTGCCATCAAACATTGGCCCTTATATCAACTTGATATTAAGAATGCCTTCTTACATGGTGATTTGGATGAGGAGATTTATATGGAGCAACCACCTAGGTTTGTTGCTTGGGGGGAGTTAGGCTGGGTCTGCAAGTTAAAAAAATGCTTACATGGTTTAAAACAGTCACCTCGAGTATGATTTGGGAAGTTTAGCAAAGTCATCCAACAATTTGGCATGACTCGTTGCGGGGCAGATCATTGTGTATTTTTTAAATGCTCATCATCGGGTACCTTTATTTATCTTGGGGTGTATGTGGATGATATTGTCGTTACAGGTGATGATCAACAAGGCATTAAGGAATTGAAGCGATATTTGTTCAAGCATTTTCGAACTAAAGACCTTGGTCAGTTACGATACTTTCTTAGGATTGAAGTGGCCCAATCAAAGACAGGTATTGCTATCTCTCAAAGGAAGTATGCTTTTGATATTTTGGAAGAAACTAGAATGCTTGATTGTAAACCTATTGACACACTTATGGACCCAAATGTGAAGCTTTTACCTAATCAAGGGGAGCCCTATTATGATCCAGTCAGTTATAGAAGGTTAGTGGGAAAGTTGAACTATCTCACTATGACTAGACTTGACATTGCTTTTCCTATTAGTGTTGTGAGCCAATTTCTTAACTTACCATGTGAGAATCATTGGAATGCAGTCGTTCGGATCCTAAGGTACATCAAAGGATCACCTAGTAAGGGGTTTGTTTATGTGGATAGGGGTCATACAAAAATCATTGGATATGCTGATGCAGATTGGGCAGGTGATGTTAGTGACAGGAGGTCCACTTCTGGTTATTGGGTTCTTATTGGAGAAACCTAATTTCGTGGAAGAGCAAGAAGCAAAATGTTGTTGCAAGGTCTAGCACGGAAGCAGAGTATTGTGCTATGGCTAATGCTACTTGTGAGCTTTTGTGGTTAAAGCACTTGCTCCAGGAGTTGCAGTTTTGTGAGATTGGTCCTATGGAACTTGATTGTGATAATCAGTCAGCTATGTTTCTCTCATCAAATCTAATCTTTCATGAGAGGACCAAGCATATAGAAGTTGATTGTCACTTCATCAAAGAGAAAATCCTCTCAGGAATCATTAGGACTTCTTATGTGAACTTTAGGGATCAACTAGTAGACATGTTGACTAAGTCCTTACGGGGTCCTAGGATAATATATGTATGTAACAAGTTGGATGCATTTGATATATGTGCTCCAGCTTGAGGGGGGAGTGTTGATTTTGTTTGATAGGAATGTAGATTTACCATATTATAATCCCTTAAATCTAGGGATTATAATTTCCTCAGAATTGTATATAAATATTGTACAATCCTCTTGATAAAAAATAGAAAACATATTTTCAACTCAATTAAAAGCGATCTTCAACTATTTCTATGGTTTTATATCTTCCAAAATGTTCTGCTATCCATCCTCCATGTAATTCCCAAATCACATACTCCCTTATAGAAGCATTGAGTAGGCACAGTCAATTTCCTTTGAAAAGGTAGTGATCGTGTATTGTAAAAGGAAAGTGATGGTCTCTTTACCCAACTGCAATTTCTGAATAGATTATTCCAAAATCTTGATCTGAAACATATTCTCTTTGTATTTTATCAAACCCCATAACTTTTACTGCCAAGTATTAAGCAAACGACTCTTTCTACTCAATGCATTCGTTGCCTTATTCTCAACTCTTGTCTAATGTTTAACTCTTGTCTTGACTTTTAATAACAAAGTTAAATTGCTCCAAAAATTCACTCCATCAATGATAAGCTTGCATACTTTTCTCCACATATGATGCGAGTAAAGAAAATAGCAGTATGAAGCCATTCTTCTTGTTCTTCCGCTTTGGGATTGTAAGTATGCGTTTCACTATATTAAGATTTGTAGGACTAGTTAGTTCATCATTAGAGTCTCCTTCCAACTCTTCTCCAACTTCGTGTTTACACATATTCTTCAGATTCTTGTTCATCTTCTTCTTCTATCACGTGCAAGCCTCTATTAGTACATTCATAAGAGAAGTAGCTCCTCCCATTGCTTCGAAAGTATTTCTTGTCACTGTTGTTTCCTTTCGTCCCAGTCTCAACTTTGGCTTTGCCTTTATGTTCAGCTCTTTGAAAAGTTTTGTAGTTGTTTTGTGGTGTCAAATTTTATGTATTAGGTCTTGGACTAAAATTTTGCACCATCGTAATTCTCTTGATGCCGAACTCCTCGACTTAGCTTCAAAAACTTTTTGGTTACTTGTTTGTCCCAAGTATTGTTCCGCTCTTAAAGCCAAGTGATATGAATCTTTAAGGCTGTAAATCCTTTGCAATATCTGCTCTTTGCAAATTTCTACCGTTAAGCCACTTTTGTAATGAGATATAAGTTATTGTTTCGACTCCATCCCTTCACATCGGATAGAAAGTTGATCAAATATTTCCGTGTAAGTTACGGACATAATCCCTCGTTTAAGGGTTGTGAGTTGATCTTGTGAAATGGTAATTATTGTTTCTTTAACTTTAGCTTCATCCCTTTCCAATCAGCAACTGGTGGTTGGCCTGTTTTTTGAAGTTTTATTATCTATTGATCTCTACCAGATTTTATCATATCCAACTAGCTTCTTCTTTGCAAATTGAACCTTTTGATCTTATGATATGTGGTACCAGTCAAACAAATCTTTTATTGTTGCTGTCTAGTTTAAGAACAGGTGTGGATGCATCTTTCCTACAATATCGGGGGCTTCATCATGCACTTTCTTAGTTAAGTCGTCGAGTACGTTGCGTGTTTAAACTCTGTCACTTGCATTATACATGTGCTGCTGGTTAGTTTCTTTGTCTTGGATCTCTTGGTAGGCATCGATTTCCTAACCCTACTCGCTGTTGATTAGTTTTAGCCTCTTTGTGATTGAGGGTCATTAATGTCTAATCTTTTCATAATTCTCAAAAATATTTCATCTCATTCTTGGTTGTTGAGTATTCTTCTATACGCTCTTCCGTTACGTGTCTCCATTGTGAATCAAAGCTCTAGTACCAAATTGATGTAGGACAAATACATTAAGTACTAACTATTAGCTAAAACTTACAAAATTAAAAAATATATCTAATGTTAGACTAGGATTTCAGGATTTAATATAACTGGAATTTAGGTTAAAATTGTTGGAATTTAGTGAAGAATACAAAAAATGGAAGGTAGGAAACTAAGAATCACTCTTATGGTCTAAGAATCACTCTTAGAAGAAAGCATTATACCTTTTAGTTGAAAATTTAAGTTTGTAAAAAAAATTTCAGGATTGTTATTATAAAAGGGATGAGTATACACAGAGAGAAATTCTTAGAACCCTTAATCTAGTAGAAAATAGTTCTTAACAAATTTAAATCCTATTTTAATAAAAGTTTTATAAATTTAGATCATAAACAACTAGTTGAACATATCTAAAATAAAATTACATATTTAACTCACTACTTCTTATCTAATAAGGAATTTTAACATAATATAAATTTCAACCCTTATCTTAATCCTCATCGCATCAAATTAAAGTTGTGGTTGACTAATTTTTCCTCTTCTATTTCCTCTATAGACTATAAACTCTTTTGTATCAGATTGTATTACTGTTGGGTGAGACATATAAATGCAACATTTTTGGGAAAGAGCAGCAGCCCTATATGACAAACTTAGCTTTTGTCAAGTCTTGGCTGATACAAGCTGGTTTTGATTTGAGTTTTTTACTGTAATTTGTTTTGAATGGTAAGAGGAAACTTCCCTCTGGCTAATGAGGGTGTGTATGTTGATTATTGTTTACTTTTGTCAATGTGCTCACTCATTGTCTTCTTCTCCCTTTCTCTTGTGAGTTATACGATGCGTGTAATGAGTTGTCTGTTAATTTTCTGCAACTACACGGCATCACTATTTACTTGCATATTTTGACAAGTTGGCTCCAAGTTTAGATAAACGGGGAAAGGCTTTCTCAAACTTTAATTTTCTCTAATAAAGAACGCAGTGAACTGCATTGTCAATTACTAACTTCTTATTGAGCTTGCTGATTTTATTTTCCTCTTATGAATAAAAGGTCTTGGATCTGTATGTCTGGTTGAGTTTCCGACTGGAGGAGTCTTTTCCTGATCGTGAGCTGGCAGCTTCCCAGAAAGCAATATGCAGCATGTAGGTTCCTTTGTTAGTGTTTCATTCATTTCATATGTTTATCCATTTACATACACCATGCCTGTAGGTTGATTGAGGAGTTCCTTCAAGGCCTAGGGTGGCAGAAGCCGATTGCAAATAAGTTGCCATCACGTTCTAAATTAAGCACTCTGCTGTCCAAAGATACCATGCAGTATCTATGAGAGATTTCCCATCTTATTTTTTAAAAATTTTTCTCTCTTTGGTTTCCCTTTTCAATGGTACACTTAATGTTCCCACTTAAAAGTAGTAGTCTCATTTCTTTTGTACAGGCTTCTAGCTTCACTTCTGACTCTTCTCCGAAGTCCAAATGAATGTGATGAAGATTTGTTATCCTCCATTCCAACTTTGTGCTTTGTCTATTAACATTAGTTTGGCCACTGTTTATTCAATAAGCATTCGAGGGACTCCAAAGTCCAAACCAGAGAAACTATGGTAAAGAACAAAATGATAAATGTATTCAGTTAGCTGTTTTGGATTTTTACCTCACAGATCCTTGCCTGTGAGTCTACATGAGTCTGATCTAAAACACAGTTCTCATTACAACCTCGTACAACTTAGAACCATACCTGGCTCATACATTCTATATTCTGTTGCAGTAATCTAGATCTTGACATTTGACAGTGTGCAGGCTGATGAAGTTTCTAATTTGCTGAAGAGTTCTATTGTTGAATTGTTGCAAAAATAAAGCTTTATCCTAGAAAATGCAATTCGTTTCTTCCCAAATATTTGTGACTAGAAAAGCCATAGACAAGTTGAAACACCACTCACTGCATAGTGTTGTTGGAATGAATAACAGTAGTACACCACCTTCTGACGGAATTCCAATCAGTTGGAGCCTCTTGAATATAACATTTTTGTAGCAACGATTTCCATGTATTAGAAACAAACCGCCACTGACAAAAAATAGGTGATTGCTACTTTCTTCATCACTCATGCACAAGGAGCATCTGCTTGGGATATTAAGAAACCTGAACTTATCCTGAGTTTGTAATTTGCCTTTCATAGCTAGCCATAACATGAAGGATGCTCGAGCGTGTTGTGTATTCCGGTACAAAACTTGTAAACTTTGCCTATTCCTCGTGTACTCATCAATTTCAAATAATCAATTAAAATTATCCAAATTTTATACAGAAACTAAATTACAATATGTATAATGTGAAAAGCGTTAAAATAATTCTGATGTAATTTTAAAATTAAAGTCTACCTAATTCAATGTAAAACCTAATATTCGATACAATTTACAATAAATAATTCATAATTTTTTAAATATTATTTCAATTATATTCGATTTAGAGTTTCACAGAATAATTATCTATATTTCAATTATTACATAATTACATATAATTGATTAAACCGTGAACATTCATTATTCCTTTAAAATTGTTTTCATTAATAAGACTCTTAACATAAGATATGTAATAATTACATATATGACAAACATCAAGTGTCAACATCAAACTCAGGTTCATGTATTCGTATAACTATGTTGAATTATTTGTAACATGAATCCATTTTTATATCTCAAATATAAAATATTTACATTCGTCAATGTACCTAATAAAAAAAAGTATGGGATACTAATTGGTGATCAGTTTGCTGAAACTCTCAAAATTAATAATGATTCACTAAACTTTTGTAGTATTAGTAGAACCAGGTCAAATCTCAAGAGAAATAAATATTAGTTTTTAAATTTTAAAACAAAATGGGGAGATTTATGATTCGTTAACTAATAAATTAAATTTAGTAAGGAATTAAAATAAATTAACTAAGTATTAAAGTGAGAAATTTAATGGTAATTAACTCCAATTCAAGGACAATATCTCATCTAAGTGTAACTTTAATTAGGCCAATCATAATAAGTCTCAACTTTTCCTAAATTAATTAGTTTAAACCCAACATTCAAATCAAAACTTACCATAAATTGAATGATTATAGTATTCCATATCAATTAAATGATAACAATAAACTTAATAAAAAGATTAAACGTTAAATTAAATAATTGAAATATTTACAAAGATTTAATTTAGTTTTCTTGTTTATTTAACTATGTAAATTCGTAAATAATATATATATATATATATATACACATTCAATTATTTCATAGAATAATCATCATCAAATTAATTTGTCTTATTAATCAATATTAATTATTCATGAAATGTAAGAACACAAAACAAGAAATACTTAAATTGAAATAAAAAATCTAGATTTAGAGCAAAACTTCACAAAGTTATAACTAGAGTTTTGAATCTACTTGAATTAGATTATTCAGATTTAGTTACACATGACTATTGTTTCAATACCAAAAATAGATGAAAAGATGAAAGATTAAGAAAGAATGCCAAAAAAAAGAGAGCAATATAGAGAAGTGAATGTCACATTTTTCCCTCTCTTTCGTACTTAAAAACTAACTTCCTTCTATCTTGCAGAGATTCCCTTCTAAACAAATTTAAATCCTACGTATAGGGTTGGGAATAAGTTTTTAATTGAACTAATTTTTTTTGGATGAATCCGACATTAGGCATGATCTCACCTTATCCATTGTAACAATCTGTCAACTTTTTTCAAAATTCGTGATTTTGATAAATAATACTCCAATTTGATGCAATCTCCACTTGTCACCTCCTAAAATAAAACATATATTAATTTCACTAATTGAGCACCAAAATCAATCCAAAACAAAAGAGATAAGTCCAATTAACATAGCCAAATCGTATCTTGTCAAATTCCTCCACACTAGACTCCTACTTGTCCTCAAGCATGCATCAATTCAATACGTTAATCCTCCTCATAAAAACCTCTCATATTCTTTCATGTTATCTAGAAGTATCCCAAAAGATAATACATATTAAAGGTTTAATATAAAATAACAACTGAGAAAAAAAAACACTCATAAGACATATTTTTATAATGAAAACATAACATCTCTTCAATTCCATCAAAATCAAATGAAACAATACTTGACATCATCTCATGAGTCTTACTCGATACATTCAAAGTGTTTAGGATTCATTAAGATCTCAATTCAAATCAGAGCGAGATATTTCCTTAAGCTTGCTCACGAATCATATCTCCACCACTAACAAAAATGAACTTCATGCATAAATCAAAGGAACTTGAGAAGGGTTGCAACATGACTTAGGTAAGGTATGACAAAAAGAAGTTTTTATGTTACACAAATTGAAAGAAATCATACAAAGTTATTCACACAAGTTTTAACTCAATTTAGTCCAAAACTCAATTGATTCAAATATCATCCTTTTTAGTGATCTCATCATTTTTTCTTTATGTATATTATTTTTTTAATAGGGGCATTAAAGTGGAGATTTCTTTTTTTTTTCTTTCTTTCTTATACTTCTTCCCCATTATATAAAAGGGTTTAGTCTCTATTGGCGTTCCTTCACCACTCTACTTCCTTCTTCGAGGATTATCCTACACATAACTATGTTTGGGCTTATACCTCATATGTTGGATATCTAACATCCTATGGCCTTCATTCGCTTCCTAATAATCTTTACCGCCTTACTCTCTTATTCCCCATCCAATTGATTGGAAATAATGATGGGTAGAGTTTGGCCCTCATCTAGGAATGTATATCTAAAGTATGTGGGTAAAGGCTTTAGTGCCGTATAGGTGGTTTGGTTCTTATTAATATGTTTTTATGCGCTTCAACACCCAACTCCTCCGTCTAAGCTTCTTCCTCAAACTCAACTTCATCATTCATCTCAATTCCTCATATTTAAGTTCCTCAAAGAATCTCTCCTCTCCTTTTATTCTTTGATACATTCATCCATTATATCGATCTTTCATGCAAGAGTTGCTTTCTTTCGAAATTTTCAAGACTTTGTTCAAATTGAACTCCACTTGATCATCACCAATCCAAAGTATTAGTTTGCATTCATGAACATCTATCAATGCTCTCCTAGTGTTCATGAATGGTCATCTAAGAATTAGTGGACAGTTCCTATCCTCTTTAAAATGTAGTACCATGAAGTCCATAGAAATAATGAACTTGTCCACCTTAATTAAAACATCTTCCACCATCCCAAACGTTTTCTTAATGGATTGATCTGCCAACTAAATTAGCGTCAAAGTTGGCTTCACACCACCTAACCCTAGTTTTCTAAAGATAAATAAAGGCATAAGATTTATACTCATGCCTAAGTCACATAAACACTTAGTAAACTCTAACTCACTAACAATATAGGGTATTGTGAAACTTCCTGAATCCTTCAACTTATAAGACATGTGACTAGTGATAAGGAGCTACAACTTTTAGTTAATGCTACCATTTGATTATCTTCCTAAGTGAGCGTGCTTGATAATTTGTCCTTTAGGAACTTCGTGTACTTGGGCATATGTTCCAATGCCTCCATAAAAGATAAATTAACTTACAAAGTCTTCAGTTTTTCCACGAACTTTGCAATTTATGTTTCCAATTTGTTCTTTTATAATCTCTGAGGGAATGGAATCTTAGGTGAGTATGGCAGAGAGGCAACATGCGAAGGGTCTTCTATCTTTTCTTCATCCATTTCCCTTTTTCTTGGTCCTCAATATGGTGGTTTTTAGCCTATTTATTTGCTAGTTGTTCAAGCTCCTTCCCACTCCTAAGTGTGATCGCTTTGAGTTGCTCTTTTGGGTTTGCTTCAGTATTACTTAGGAGACTCCCCACATTTATTGTAGACAATGCATTTATTAGCTGGCTCACTTGAACCTCTAGGTTGTGAATAGAAGAGGCGTGGTTCTTAACTACCAGCTTGAACTTCCCTTCCAGCCTCTTTTGGGCCTCATCCATGCTCATGATCTTGTCCATAATCTTGTCCAATTTTGAATCATTGGCGTTGGACTTATCCTGTTGAAATCTAAGTAGACCTTGTTTTTAAATTGATTTTCCATATTGTTAGACCAAGAAAATCTTGGGTGGTTCCTTCACCCAAGATTGTAAGTGTTTGAGTATGGTTTATGCCCTCCTCATCAACAAAATCGTGTACCCATGTAGTTGAGTTCTTGTATTAAAAAGCAACAAGTGATAACATGATTATCTTGTCCGCATAATTTCCAACCATGCTGAATTGCTTTAACTAGAGTGGATGAGGAGGCTTTTAGCCTGCTTAGTTGCTTTGTCAAATTAGTCATCTCATTTTGTAATATTGTCACTACATTGACAACAATGAATCCCTTTTGATCTTGAAAATTCAACTACTTTCTGCTTCTATCCGACGTCCAAAGACAACTATTATTCGCCATCTCCTTTAGCAAATCCTTTACTTCCTCAAATGTCTTCTACATCAAAGATCCTCCAGAAGCCACATCGATGATGCCCCTCGTGGGTGATTAACTTCATTGTAGAATGTTTACAATTGGAACGCCTTTGGTAGATTATGGTGAGGACATCTCCTTTGCAAATCCTTGTAATGCTCCCATGTTTCGTATAGTGACTCCCCGTTATTTTGTTGCAAATTAGTAATATCATTTATTAATCTTGCCATCTTCATTAGAGGGAAGAACTTGTCTAGAAAAGCACGCTGTTGGGCACCGCTTCTGGAACCCAACTCTTCAGAATATCATAACTAACATCAATACATAACCTGGTCTGATATCACTCATGTTGGATCCTGCTTGGCTTCGGTATCCAACTCTTGCTCTAAAGCAATATGAACATACATACATAACTGAACTACTTAAATCTATCATTTCATTTCTGTAAGCAACATAATTTGAAATACTTTGCTTACAAATCAAAAGCCACACCATTGGCTTAATTTCAAAAAAATACAAAGTAGAAAATGAAAAGTAGCAATCCCTTTAGGCTCTTGTACACTTGATCTTCTAGCAATAACCTGAGGATGAGACAGAGAGGGGGTGAGATTGAAAGCTCGTGGGAAACAGCTTATAATAAAAAAAATAAGCAAAACCTTTGAAACCATTTTACTTGTCATAGAAAATATCTTATTGCATCGTAAAATACTTATTTCTCAAAA